>JBBPBX010029048.1:5145-22650 GCA_038048925.1 Garcialebias charrua | reverse complement strand
TAATAATAATAATAATAATAATAATAATAATAATAATAATAATAATAATAATAATAATAATAATAATAATAATAATAATAATAATAATAATATTATTATTATTATTATTATTATAATGGCCTCTTCCTGCATCTAGAGGTGTAGATGTCTGTGATGGTGGGGAGACTGGTCTGAATTACTACCGGCCAGTAGTCCTCACCCCAATACTGTAGTCGCTAAATGCTTCAAAAAACTGGTCATGACCCACATCAAAACAGCTATCAACATCAACGAGGACCCTCATCAGTACGCATACCGCAAGAACCGGTCAACAGAGGACACCATCTCCTCTGTGGTCCACACTGCTCTCACGCACCTAGAACAGAAGAACTCATACATCCGTATGCTCTTTGTGGACTTCACATCTGCCTTCAACACCATGATCCCCCAAATCCTGATGGACAAACTACTCACGCTAGGATTAGGCCCCTCCATTTGTAACTGGGTACTAGACTTCTTAACAAACAGACCTCAGTCTGTGAGGATCCGTAACTTCTCCTCCTCCACCATAACCCTCAGCACTGGCTCCCCCCAGGGCTGTGTGTTGAGCACTCTCATGTTCACTCTGCTCACGTATGATTGTGCAGCTACTCATCCAGGCTGTCATATTGTAAAGTTTGCAGATGATACAGCTGTGGTGGGATGCATCAAACAATGATGAGTCCAGCTACAGGCAGGAGGTGGAACATCTGGAGAGCTGGTGCAAAGAGAATTCATTCATTCATTCATTCAACCTTTATTTAGTCAGGTAAATCTTTTGAACCTCATGGGCTCATTTACAAAAGCGACCTGCTAAAACTAAAGAACAATGAACAGCAATGGTAGAATTTCCTTAAACAATAAACAACANTTTTCTTTTACATTTTATTGTTGGATGGAACTGGAACCTTATGTGCATGATTTCCTTCCACCACATGTACCACATATGGTGCAAATGACAATAAAGAATCTCTGACTCTGAATAACAGATGAGAAAATATTCCAAGGTTTTGGTGCAACTAAGCAGCACTATATGCAAAGAAATTATTTTGAACCACGTTTAGTCAATAAAACATTGTGATGGCAGTATAATCATTTGAAGTAGCTTCACTGCAACAGTGACGTGTCTTTGTGGGGACGATTCAACACCACCATATTACCCAGTTCTAAAATAAAACAGTTTTATACAGAATTACCCCCCCACCACCACCAAAAAAAGTATAATTCGGAAAGAAAACAGTCTTGAATTTTGAAGTTAATAAATGACCAAATCAGAGCTCGGCCTCAGAAATGAAATTTTAGTTAGAAACTGACCAACCTGTTCTGTCGCTTTAGTGTGAGGATCCGAGTCAAGAGACCTGAGGCAGTACCAGCACGGGTCCGAGGGCTGATCTGTAAACAGATAAAGTTCACACATCCAAAGAAAGAGCCTCAGATGTGTAGAGGAGTACCTCACAGTGCTCACACACCAATCAGCTGTTTGTGTGAGTTAGAAGAAAGTGGTAGGAGTGTCTCTTAAACAAAATTACTGTGCAGGGAGTTAAGAAGGTTCTCTGCTCAGGCTTTGAGTTTTAGTTTAGATCAGGGGTCTGCAACCTTTACAATCAAAGGAGCCATTTCTGTTGCTTTGTTCACTAATTAAATGTGTCTGGAGCCACAACACCTGCTACAACTGGGATTCTCAACTGGTGGCCCACGGACCACTTTAAGTTTGTTGGAGGGCGCTTTTCTAGTAGACAGTTGGGGTTATTTTATAAAACTAAAAATATCTAATGATTTTTAACATTTATTGATATTTTTACACTCTCAGACAAAATAAAAGACGAGATTCTCTTAAAGAAGGAACAAATAAGAGAGTTTTTGCCCAGTTTCTAAAAACTAAAACAATAAACTATGCATTCTTGTGTGATTTTTTTTTTATTGTAGAAAAATTGCATATCCTACTTTGAAGAAATAAAGCGTAAAGTGAACGAGTATGTTTTACTCCTTGTAATGTTTCTAGTATTCATATATTTGCTAAATAAATTATGGTACATGAAAACTGCTAAAACTAGCTTTTAGTTGTTATAACAACCAATAAACTTCAATTTTATTTCAGTTTTGGTCAAAGCTTGAAAGAGTCGCTGCAGAGGGCCCAAAGAGCCGCATGTGGCTCCAGAGCCGCAGATTGCAGACCCCTGGTTTAGATGGTTAAGGGTGTGTGGAGTGCAGTGAGTCAGTGAGGTGTCCTCACAGAGATGTATAAACTACTGAAGGAGTGTGTGTGTGTCTCACTCTGTGTGATGGAGGGATGAGATGACACGGATGTGGCACTCATCTGTTCTTCTGTTGACAGGTGGGACCGCAGGAGGCCGTCCTCGCCCCTCTGTGTGTTTGTGGTGTTCACAGCCTCCTGCTGCAAAGCCTCCTCGGCGCTGACACTTGGGTCCTCTTCACCCTTCGTCTTCATCAGCCACACCAAACAAGCAGCCAAAGCGTAAGAGATGCAGTTCATTACTGATGAAAAGGCTTATCGGTTTGTGACCCACCATGACTTCCTCCTCTCCATCACTCCTGCTGCCTTGGTCTGCTTCCTGTGAGTCCTTGGGGCTTAACATTAATTACCAATGTAAATAATTATTAATAATTATAAATATTGATAATTAGCATTGTTAATATTAATGTTCATTATTAATAATTATGTAATAATAGGCAGTCCCCGTCAAAGTTTCTTCAGGAACTTTCTAGTTAATGTTAATTATTTAATTATCTTTGTGTTTAAATTGAATCAAATTGAACTGTGTCTATTATTTGCTAAAATGTCAATCTAAAGCAAGGCTATTCAAGTTAATTGCTCAGGGGGCTACAATTATTGAAAAGCCAAGAGCTCGGGGGCTGGACATCCAGCAGTTACTGTCATGAAGTTTGTTTTATGGTTTAAAATCTAGTTTTATTAAAAATAGCACTTTGAGATTTTTATTAATGAAAAGTGCATTATAAATTGAATTTATTATTATTATTATTATTATTATTATTAATAAACCCATTGGTGAGCCAAACAGAATTCACCCATGGGCCTGATTTGGCCCCTGGGCCACCAGTTGAATAGCCCTGATCTATTTCAATCGTATTTCAACAATTTCAACTGTATTTCCATCAGTATTGTTCAGTCAGTATTCATATTGCAGTAACTCAAACGTCTCGATTGTACTTTTATGCTGAGGCACAGTTACCATAACTGTTCTGAGGAGGAAACGCTGTGACAGGAGAGGTGCCGTGGAATCCATCCTCTGCTGTACCTGCATCTGGGAACTTTCCCTAAAACAGACAAGACACAGTCCTGCAAGTGTTTTTATGTCAACTCATAACTTGTATTCTAAAAAGTGTTTGAAGACTGTTTGAAGAAACCAATGTAGATAATTGTGTTTATGCTTCAGAAGCAAACAGTGTTAAAGTTCCAGTCCACCATATCCTGCTGACTGAGGCTGACCTGCCACAGGTTGGTTCTGTTGGGCTGGAACTTGTTTCCCCATGGATACGTTCGACCTGAAGAGGAGAAGCAAGAAAACCGACAACTATGAACTTTGTTATTGAACAAACTGTTCCGAACACACTTTTTCATGTTTTATGATTAGATCTGTCTTTTGTATTGCATTTGAATTGCGTTTGAAACAACCCTTAAAATGTGGTTTATGTGGGGGGTTTTCTGTTTGTAAAAAGAAATAAACTGCTGTCAAGCAGATGAAACAGAACCGACAGTTTAAAGTGTGGACCGCCCTGAGCAGTTACATAACTCAAAAATGTCTAACTTCCAGTTTTTGTTCTGATGAAAAACTAAACAGATTGCATTTATGTTTGTTGTTCACAGACACATTTTTGTCTTGGCTAAAAGTTTTGTTGCTCAGCTTTTCTTTGAAAAACAGCCAGTAATGGTCCAAATGAACTAATATACTTGTTTAGGTTAAAGTTTTTATTTGTCCCTGATATATTTCTCCTTTGCTCTCAGGAAGACAAGCACTTTATTACATGCACAAGAATTTAGAGAGTATACTTTTAAACAGCATTCTACCTAAAACATATTTCCTCACACTCCCACCTCCGTGCTTCACCATTTGAACCTTCTTCTTATTGTTGTTTGACTCTCATAGAAGACCAACACTTCAAAGAAGATTTTATCTGACCTGAAAATGCAGTCCTAAAACTTGTTGGGCCTTCATGTAAGAATGCTTACAACACTGTTTTGTGCACAAAAGCAAGCAAAGCAGGGTTTTATTGCCTTTCTTGTGACAATCTGTTCTGTTTTGAGCTGTCACTTTGAGCTGTAATTTCATCCACTGGTCATTTTACAACTAAGAGTGTGCTCAGTTTAGCGTAAACTGTGCTGTCAACAAAGTTTAAAATAAAATAAAAAAGAATGGTTTTATTCCTATCAATTTAAAATGGTTCTGGCTATTAAAGGTGATAAAACTGTTAAAGTAGCATTCGATTGTTACTGCATATGGTCATTACCATTTACCAGAGTAGATTTAAATGACCTTTGTCATGCCCTGGTGGATTTGCTCAGTATGTGTTCTGTCTCAGTGACTGTATTTCACCTTGCAGCCCTCCTCGCGCAGCCCACTCCCACTCCTCCTCTGTGGGTAATCTGCTGCCTTTCCACCTGCAGAAGGCCTGAGCATCATTCCAGCTCACCTGAACCACCGGAAAGTCCAGACGCTCTAGAATGCCTGACTCAGGTCCGGCAGGCTGAACAATGGGATGTCAGAAAAAGCAAATGCTGGAATGCTTGGATATATGCTACATATTTGGAAAACAAACAAAACAATACACACCTGTCTCCAAAAAGCTCGCTCTATAGGCAGCCACCAAGGAGCAGACTAGGTGGTAAAGAAGATCAGTTAGTCTTTCATTTAACACTTATTGTTTTTCATTCAAATTACCTCAATTCTCTGAGTTATCCTGCTCTTCTTGTCATCTGAGACAAAGTCTTGAAAAACAAAACTCCATCCAAATGTCTCAGCTTCAGTTTTATACCTCTGCGCTCTCACAAACTCCCTGTGGTGAAAACAAATCAAATTATTGATCCTTTCATTGTTTTGTCAATATAATTTCCAACATATTGCTAAGTTTTACCTGAAATCTGCATTTGTGACAGGATATTTATCTATTTTAAAAGGCTGCACTTCCACCTCTCTGATGGGGGACTCCCCGTCCCTGCTGTCCGCTGCGCTGGTTCCCATCATCAAGCTTCCTCCGGGGAGGGTCACCATCTCCCCCCGTGCTGTCCGAAAGAACATGCAGTCTCGTCACGAGAAATGTTTATGTTTTCATATTATTTTGTATGAACAGGAGTTTTTAAAAAAAGAAGGGAGATCTCACCGGGCACTGATTGTAAAATCACAGCAAATAATATCCGGAACAGAGTTTTACCATTCATTTTTCTATATTCCACAAGCCGTTATTGTCGTGAAACTAGGATTAAATATAAATATAAAGTAAAACATTTGATTAATGTCAAAGGCAGAACTTTTTAACTTAGATTTAACTATCAAATTTCAACATTTCTGTTACGGGTTTGTTTCCATCAGAGCTCTGGTTTCCATCTTTGAGGCGGTCATTAAAACTTGTTCGACCTTGAACAAGTGCCGCATTTGAAGGTTCCGCTTTAAGACATTTATTTATACAGCAGTAACACATAAAAAAAAAAAGTTAACGTCTAATTTTTTACGTAAAATAAAAATTCTTACAAGGCTACTTCATTATTACACCGGAAATCTTTAAAGAAATTGTTATTTTCACCCATCCTTCGTGTTCTGCTTATTCCAGTCTGGTCAGGGGTGCTCCAGGTTGAGCAGGGAGGTCCATGCATCTCTTTCCACACAGCCACCTCTGCTCTTCTGGGAGGATTCAAAGACATCCCAGTGTAGCTGAGACTGTCTTTCCAGCATGTCCCCAGTTGGACATGCAGAGCAACTCTCTCTATCTGACAAAACTGCTCAGAGGGGTCAGTTACTGAAAGCCAAGAGCTCAGGGGCCAAACATCAGAATTGTTTTATGGTTTACTTTAAATCCTAGTTTTATTTGAAAATGAACCCACCGGTGGGCTGAATTTAGCACCTGTGGGCCGCAGGTGCTAAATCAGGGTCATCCACAGGGGCTTAAATCAGGGCCACAGGCTGTGGCCCTGATTTAAGCCCCCAGTTGAATGGCCCTGATGACTCAAATTTTTCATTCATTCAACCTTTATTTAGTCAGCCAAATCTCATTGAGCCTCGTGGACTCTTTTACAAGAGCGACCTGCTACAAAATCAGGACCCAGGCAGCATCCTTACCCATTTTTTGATAGAGTATACCGGTAGTATTTTACTGAAATATTTTGGAAAAAACAAGTTTACGATCTACAAATAATTGGCACTCTCTGAAAATGTGCTGCTCTGTTAAATAGACTAAACTTTATTCAGTCATATACTGTACTGTATTTGTTTTTCACCATTATAAATGTAATCTCAACATAAGTGGAACTAAAACTACAACTTTTAATTGTGAATGTACTTGAGCTACATTTCACCACTGATTTATTACTGTTGAAGAACCACAGCTCCATCTACAGATGGTTTATAAAATCTAATGCAACAAAATTAACTTTTGTAGTACCGGTAATTACATTGTAATCCATTCACTCCACACATAAAATAAAACAAATTCTCTGGACGCCAAGAAAACCTTTAATGGGTAGAAACATTACTGTGTGGCAACGTTCAGTGCACTTAACAAAATCTCATAAATAAACCAATCATTTCAGAGGGAGGCATTGACTGATTCCTGAAAACATAAAACATGACCAGGAGACCAACAACTTCTGACTGATGAGATGGGCGCCGCGGGTTTGCGCGAGAGGCTGTCCATCGACGGGTAGAGTGCCGAAAGCAGGATCACGTTGACCATCAGATGAACAACTATCCCTGTGAGTACTATAACAGTTGCGCTCTCTCTAATTGACCTTTAACCTTTCAGAGAAGACATTCCAGCTCGCATGATCTCATCTACCAACAAGATGTTACTGGCAATCACCGTGCTGTAAAGAAACACGTTGAAGAAGGTTGAAAACGTTTACTTATGCAGATATTCCACTGGTTATGATTTAGAAATGCATCTCACCATGAATGAAGGAGCTGTTTCTTCACACTGTAATTATCCCAAACACCTGCTTCACCTGCCACCATTGGTTCCCCTGAAAAGCAGTTGGTAATTTCACCAGTTTACTGTTTGACATCTGTGCAGAAGTATATTCAAGGCTTAATGGTCTACTGCATTTTGATTTCTAACACAAAATAAAAGTACTTGTACCTGTATTAAGATCGACTCCAACTAGCTGACCAGACTGTGTGTACTCTGTCTGTAGCTTCAGCAGGGTCTCCTGTGGGTCATAACCAGAGTTCTGAGCCAAGACCTGCAAATAAAAACAAGAAAAAAAATGTTCAAACCTCGTGGGACAGACGCATCATAAGGACTACTATCGCAGTATGAGGTTAACAAAAGCTTAAAGCCTGTGAGGAATATCAAAATACACCACCTTGGGGATGACTAGAAGAGCATCTGCAAATGCCTGAATTCCCAGCTGGGCTCTGCCTTTCACATTCGGCTTGTGTTTTACCAGCGCATCGGCCACAGCGACCTCAAACGCACCTGCACCAGGTACGACGCTGCCTGAACAGATGAAATAAGACTTTCAGTGAACAACAGAAGTGTGATAAACCACACTCGGATCAAAGTAAACTAAGACAGTTTAAAGAGTTGTTGTCCTGATCAACTGAATACATGTAGGAGCGATTAAACTCTCCCAATGCAGAGGTAAAGACCAGAGTCGATGTAGCACAGACACGAGACCAGGGAGAGCAACAGTAGCATCCCCGGGTGTTCGTTGTGCACATGAAAATGCCTAACTCTTAAAATGATTACGAATATATGAATATAGACGAGGAGAAATACTTTTCGTAAAGTATATTAAACTTGGTTCATGAAACTTTCATTATCTGGTAACAACTGTGACTACAGTAGTTTAAGGGACTGGTTTTGTCACTGAGCAGAAAACAAAATTACCGGTAGTCAAGAACAAGGTACAGTATTAATAAGTTCTTTACCATCTTCGATAGCGTTCTTCACTGCCCGAAGACCATCCCTTACAGCATCTTTGATCTGTGTGAGGGTGTGTTTGTTGGGGCCCTTCACCAGCAGGGTAACAGAGCGAGGGTTCTCACACTTCTCCATGAATGTGTACTTCTCTTCCCCCTGCAAACAGCATTCAACAACAACTCTGCTTCAGCAACCTTAAATATACAGACAGACTCTGGGCTCTTTAGTCAGTTTGTTACACATTTTGCAAAAAAAAACAACAACAAAAAAAGACAAACTTGAGACATATACACACCAGTGTTTGTTCATATACCAGCCCAGCATGCCCCAGGCACTCGGGTGTGAGGTCATCAACTGAATTCATGGCCATACCACCACAAGCAAGGGCAAGTCTGCAAACAAAACAAATAAATAAATGACACTGTATTGAACATGCAGACAGCAAAATATTTAGGAATGCTGGCCTCATAAACCAGATCCTCTATGAACATTAAGTAGCATCAACATCACAAGTTTGTCTCGTTTACCAAAGATTTTGTGATACCTATTAGGGGTGGGCAATAAGGTTTAAACATAAGATTGTGATATTTCAGAGCATTCCGACGATAACGATAAATTTTGTGAAACAAAAATAACAGAAATCATAGTTATTCATATGACAAAATTAACTTAATTATCTTTCTGTTATTTAGATTGAAAGAGTCTGCACAAATTATAGAACAAAATCCACCACAAAACTAAAGTGCAGTTCCCAAAATAACTACATAAAATGAAAGCTTAAGATCTGTTAAGCATAAGGGTGCACCGATAAATTGGCCGGCTGATTTATCAGCCCCGATTTCCTTAATTTTGGGAAATCGGAGATCGGCCGATACTTAAATGAGAAACCGATTTTACAGATTTTGTTGCGTTTTAACAACAATTGTCTAAATTTCATTTTTATTTCAGAGCACTAACTCATGGCCAGTTAAAACAAGTTTGTATTGTTTCTAGGATATTGTTGAAGGGTCTGTTTTTCTATAAAATAAGATTGGAAAATTGAAAGTGCATTGTGACCTTATAACACCTGACAGTGTCGCTTAGAAAACAAAATCGGTATCGGCAGGTCAGACTTTTTAGAGATCGGTGATCGGCCAGAAAATGTAAACTACAACAAATAATAGGTTGCCTTTAAATGAGGTACAACGTCCAAAACTTGTGACAAATGCTGAAAACAAATGAAACGCTGCCTGATCAGAACATAGCTGGTTATCATTTATCAAGTTTCAGATTCTTTATTCAAGAGCACAAGCCAAGTGAATTCACTGAAGGTGAATACACAGTTCGGTTCGGTTGGCGGCGCGTTCGGTTTAGTTAACAGGGCGGGGCGTGTATAATAGTAGGGGAAACACTGATGTATTTACACCATGAAATTAGCATATCCTGATACAACTTATTTTCTCAGGCAAGTTCTTTTTACTGGTATTATCGTGAATGATATATGGCCCAGCCCTATGTGACATTTGCTGTTATTACTGACAATACTGAAACTTTGTTTCTGTAAAAGTTACCCATCCAAAAATCTGAAACTTCTCCAGTGGATAAGCAGGATCAAAAGTGAGCTTTACAATATGTTTTAATAGAAAAATGAGTTTCTTACCTCTCCATGTTCCTCCTCTTTGCTCTGCGTAGGGCAACAATGCCTTCTTTAGCAAGAGCATCCAGGGAGAATGGGTCAATGCCCTGAGCAATACAGATAAACATGTTTGTGTTTAGTCGATTGTTGTTTTGTACAATGCTGTGTGCGCTGATGGACGCAATAATTATTCTGATCCGTTGAATACATGTAGGAGAGGAGCAGGCTCTCCTAATGCAGAGGTACAGATCAGAGTTACTGTGGCACAGATAGAGGAAATCAAGGAGAGCCACATCAGCATCCTTGGGTGTTCACTGTGCACTTGAATGTGACTGATTATGGTTCATTTTTCTAACAAACATCACAACTGAGCACACCGTAATCTGAAAGTCTGCACAAATTAATGTGAAATGTAAACTGTTCCAACACAGTATTACATTTGCTTCGATCATACCTTCTGGTTAATGACGACAAAACCTTTCTCATCACTGGGACAGACTTTCTTCTTCAGGGCGATGATCTTCTGCACACGATCCTCAATGAACTTCCTCTCTGCGGCAACAAGCTTCTGCCTCTCCTCTGCGCTCTTGTAGAAGAAGCCAGAGTTGACCTCGGTCTTCTCGTACTCCAGCGAGACGTTGCATGTCAGCACGTAGGCATTCTCCACTCTCTTCTTCATGTCTGGGTGTCGAGCACCGTGATCCATCACCAAACCTCTGATCAGCCTGAGAAAAGCAGAAGCAGTTTTTCAGACTTCCTGTAAGAAACTGAAATCTCACTTATTTAATGTCTTCGTAAAAACTCACTGTGTGTCGCTGTCCGTCTTGTGCTTCATCTCCATGATTTCCACCATGTACAGGTCGATGGGCTCATTGGGTTTGGAGATGGCGAGCACAGCGTCTACTACAGCCTGTAGATAAGAAAAGCAGGATGATTTAAGATTCAGAAACTAAAGCCCACCAGTGTTTAAGCTCTGATTTAAATATTCAAACTACCACACTAAAAGACAGATTGTTTTCACTGAGGTGGTCCCAAAGGGTTAAACTCAGAATGAGCTATTTATATTTTGAATGCAACGTACCACCAGTGGTAGCTACAAAACTCTGGTTCTACAGTTGCACCACCAAAACTTTGCCAAACCAGAGTAAAAACCTGCTGCTTACTCACCTCAGTGAGCAGGTCTGCCAGCTCTGTGTGGACCTTGGTCCTGAGGGAAGTGCGAGCAACGTTGATGAGTGTCTCTCTGTCCATTTCTCGAGTCACCTTCACTTTCTCAAGAACAGCCAAAGCTTTCTCCTTTGCTGCCTCAAAGCCCTCAGCAACAATTCTTGGATGAAGGCCCTGCAGCACAAAACCAAAACAAAATCAGGGAAGGAAATGTGTCCAGAACACACTTTTATGTATTTAAAGACATGCCAGGATAAAATTAATTCAAAATTCACTCCACTTGTGTTAGCTGCTAAATGTAACTTTTCTAAAAATCTATTTTTAACATATTTCTTCACTCTGTCACTATCTCCTGACAGACAGATGTTAGACAAGTAATCTCTGAAAAAACTATAGTCCCCTTGTTTCTCCAGGTGTTACTAAAAGCATTTCTAAAAACCCACAGTGACCTGCCGTTAACCAGCCAATTAAAACAGAGCTTCTCACGCCCCTAACCCACGCCCCCACCTGTCCCAGCCTGCAGCGCACATCCGCGCACATTCTAGTTCAAAGGATTGCAAAGCGATGCAGGACTGTTTTGTATGCAACACAAATGTATTAAATTCCCCTTCTTCATCCCTGATCTGGACTTTTCTTATGTTTTTTTGCCAAAAGTCAAGTGATCGCTTCCTCCTCCGCTGACTCCATGACTGAAATGATGAGGAAATGAATGAATTTGTCACGAGCGAATTAAACTCGGGTTCAACGTGGCTGCGCGAGGCTCTGCAGATTTCATGGTGTTCTGGTGTGCTGGACCAGCGCTCCATGTTTTTATTTTTTTAGAACGTTTTATTAACATATAAACACATGTGGAGACTGAGCTGAAGTTCACCCGAAAGCAAGGGGGAGGGACCAGAAACTAGGGATGCACTGATACCAGATTTTTGAAAACCGAGTACAAGTACTTACATTAAAGTACTTGCCGATACCAAGTACCGATACAAGTACTAATTAATATTTTTTTAAATCATTCTAATTAACTTAAACTGTTTATTTTCATTAGACACTTCAAACATAAATAAACAAAGTACATTACTATTGGTAATCTGTAAAGTATGTCCAAACTTGTACAAAAAAATAAAATGTTTTACATTTTAACTCTTACATAGTCAATGAAATGAAATGAAACTGGTATCGGGTCCTGTAGTATCGGAGCCCTTTTATGAGTACGAGTACGAGTAAACGCACATGGTATCGGACCGATACCCGATACTGGTATCGGTGCATCCCTACCAGAAACGTGTCTGTTCAAAATTTTTCTAAGTTCCAGCGTGTTCCAAAAACTACATACAGTATAGCAGCTTTAAAGACTACACAAACCGTTGCTCAAACTTCTGACTGGATTCCTACCTCTGACACATAGAGGTCAGCTTGCTTCAACAGTTCGCCGATGATGAGGACGTTGGAGGTCGTTCCGTCTCCCGTGATGTCATCTTGTGCCGTTGCAACTTTGGCAATCAGTGACGCCGTCGGGTGTTGAATTTGCTAATAAACAAAAACAAACCAGCACCACAAACAAACAGCCAAAGTGAAAAATATGTTCACAAGAAATAAATAAAAAAGCAATAAACTGTGGTATTTCAAAACTTAATAAAATTCTGGTTATCTCTACCATTTGGATTTGTAATCCAGTGTACATATTTTGGTCAGCAGTCCAAATATTTGATCTATTAAACTTGTATTTTAAGAAGCAAAGCAAATGAACAACAAAAAATAAATTTGGAACTCTGATATGCTTTACTCCTCCCTTGGCTGCCACTTGGCTGCCACCTTACCGTGGTGGAGGGGTTTGAGTGTCCCAATGATCCTAGGAGCTATGCTGTCAGGGGCTTCATGCCCCTAGTAGGGTCACCCAAGGCAGACAGGTCCTAGGTGAGGGACCAGACAAAGTGCAGCCCAAAGACCCCTTATGATGAACAAAATAAATGGAGTCAATGTTCCCTCGCCCGGACGTGGGTCACCGGGGCCCCACTCTGGAGCCAGGCCTGGAGGTGGGGCACGCTGGCGAGCGCCTGGTGGCCGGGCTTTTACCCATGGAGCCCGGCCGGGCACAGCCCGAAGAGGAGACGTGGGTCCCCCTTCCCATGGGCTCACCACCTGTGGGAGGGGCCAAAGGGGTCGGGTGCAATGTGGGATGGGTGGTGGCCGAGGGCGGGGACCCTGGCGGTCTGATCCTCGGCTACAGAAGCTGGCCATTGGGACATGGAATGTCACCTCTCTGGTGGGGAAGGAGCCTGAGCTAGTGTGTGAGGTTGAGAGGTTCCGGCTAGAAATAGTCGGACTCACCTCAACGCATGGCTCTGGCTCTGGAACCAGTTTCCTTGAGAGGGGTTGGACACTCTTCCACTCTGGAGTTGCCCCTGGTGAGAGGCGCCGAGCAGGAGTGGGCATACTTGTTGCCCCCCATCTTGGTGCCTGTACGTTGGGGTTCACCCCGGTGAACGAGAGGGTAGCCTCCCTTCGCCTACGTGTGGGGGGACGGGCTCTGACTGTTGTTTGTGCCTATGCGCCAAACGGCAGCTCAGATTACCCACCCTTTTTGGAGTCCTTGGAGGGGGTATTGGAGAGTGCACCTCCTGGGGACTCCCTTGTTCTACTGGGGGACTTCAACGCTCACGTGGGCAATGACAGTGAGACCTGGAGGGGTGTGGTTGGGAGGAACGGCCCCCTGATCTGAACCCGAGTGGTGTTCTGTTATTGGACTTCTGTGCTCGTCATGGATTGTCCATAACGAACACCATGTTCAAGCATAAGGGTGTCCATATGTGCTCTTGGCACCAGGACACCCTAGGTCGCAGTTCGATGATCGACTTTGTTGTCATCTCATCTGATCTGCGGCCGCATGTCTTGGACACTCGGGTGAAGAGAGGGGCGGAGCTGTCAACTGACCACTACCTGGTGGTGAGTTGGCTCCGATGGTGGGGGAGGATGCCGGTCAGACCTGGCAGACCCAAACGTATTGTGAGGGTCTGCTGGGAACGTCTGGCAGAGTCTCCCGTAAGACGGAGCTTTAACTCCCACCTCCGGGAGAGCTTTGAACACGTTCCGAGGGAGGCGGGGGACATTGAGTCCGAGTGGGCCATGTTCCGCGCCTCTATTGTCGAGGCAGCTTATCGGAGCTGTGGCCGCAAGGTTGTTGGTGCTTGTCGTGGTGGCAACCCTCGAACCCGGTGGTGGACACCGGCAGTGAGGGATGCTGTCATGCTGAAGAAGGAGTCCTATTGGGCCTTTTTGGCCTGTGGGACCCCGGAAGCAGCTGATGGGTACCAGCAGTCCAAGTGGCATGCAGCTCGGGTGGTTGCTGAAGCAAAAACTCGGGCGTGGGAGGAGTTCGGAGAGGCCATGGAGAATGACTTCCGTACGGCTTTGAGGCAATTCTGGTCCACCATCCGGCGTCTCAGGGGGGGAAAGCGGTACGCCACCAACACTATTTATAGTGGGGGTGGCGTGCTGCTGACTTCAACTCGGGATGTTGTGAATCGGTGGGCAGAGTACTTCGAAGACCTCCTCAATCCCACTGGCACGTCTTCCACTGAGGAAGCGGAGCCTGGGGACTTTGGGTCGGGCTCTCCAATATCTGGTGCGGAGGTCGCTGAGGTGGTTAAAAAGCTCTGCGGTGGCAAGGCTCCGGGGGTGGATGAGATTTGCCCGGAGTTCCTTAGGGCTCTGAATGTTGTGGGGTTGTGTTGGCTTACTCTGCAATATCGCGTTGACATCAGGGACAGTTCCCCTGGATTGGCAGACTGGGGTGGTGGTTCCCCTATTCAAAAAGGGGGGCCATAGAGTATGGAGTGTGTTCCAACTATAGGGGATCACACTCTTAAGCCTCCCTGGTAAGGTCTATTCAGGGGTTCTGGAGAGGAGGGTCCGTCGGATAGTCGAACCTCGGATTCAGGAGGAGCAGTGTGGTTTTCGTCCTGGTCGTGGAACACTGGACCAGCTCTACACCCTCAGCAGGGTCCTGGAGGGTACATGGGAGTTTGCCCAACCAGTTTACATGTGCTTTGTGGACTTGGAGAAGGCATTCGACCGTGTCCCTCGGGGGATTCTGTGGGGGGTACTCCGGGAGTATGGGGTACCAGGCCCATTGATATGGGCTGTTAGGTCCCTGTACGACCGGTGTCAGAGCTTGGTCTGCATTGCCGGCAGTAAGTCAGGCTCGTTTCCAGTGAGAGTTGGACTCCGCCAAGGTTGCCCTTTGTCACCGATTCTGTTCATAACTTTTATGGACAGAATTTCTAGGCAGCCAAGGTGTTGAGAGGATCCGTTTTGGTGGCCTTAGAATTGCTTCTCTGTTTTTTGCAGATGATGTGGTCCTATTGGCTTCATCAGATCGTGATCTACAGCTTTCACTGGAGCGGTTTGCAGCCGAGTGTGACGCGGCCGGGATGAGGATCAGTTCCTCCAAATCCGAGGCCATGGTCTTGAGCCGGAAAAGGGTAGAGTGCCCTCTCCGGGTCGGAGGTCCTGCCCCAAGTGGAGGAGTTTAAGTATCTCGGGGTCTTGTTCACGAATGGAGCGTGAGATCGATAGGCGGATAGGTGCAGCGTCCGCAGTGAAGCGGGCGCTGTACCGGTCTGTCGTGGTGAAGAGAGAGCTGAGTCGAAAGGCAAAGCTCTCAATTTACCGATCGATCTACGTTCCCACCCTCATCTATGGTCATGAGCTTTGGGTTGTGACCGAAAGAACGAGATCTCGGATACAAGCGGCTGAAATGAGTTTTCTCCGCAGGGTGTCTGGACTCTCCCTTAGAGATAGGGTGAGAAGCTCAGTCATCCGGGAGGGACTCGGAGTAGAGCCGCTGCTTCTCCACATCGAGAGGAGCCAGTTGAGGTGGCTCGGGCATCTGGTTAGGATGCCTCCTGGACGCCTCCCTGGTGAGGTGTTCCGGGCATGTCCCACCGGGAGGAGACCCAGAGGAAGACCCAGGACACGCTGGAGGGACTATGTTTCTCGGCTGGCCTGGGAACGCCTTGGGATTCCCCCGGAGGAGCTGCTCCAAGTGGCTGGGGAGAGGGAAGTCTGGGCCTCCTTAGGTTGCTACCCCCGCGACCCGACCCCGGATAAGCGGTGATAAGCGGAAGAATATGGATGGATGGATATGCTTTATACAGAGATTATTTACAGCAGTAAAGACATTCATCCAAATGTTTAAAAACAAGCTCAACACATAAACACACATTGATGGGTCACCTAATAGGAAGAAATATAATAATTAAGAAGAGTATCAACACACAGACCCTGTTTCCTGGCCTAAATACTGTACTGAAGTTTCCATCTCAACACTTCCTTACCATCTCATGTAGCAAAACGTTGCCATCTTTGGTCAGCTTTATGTCTCCTGCACCAGACACAAGCCTGTAGGTTCAAAGAAAAACGAGTTTACAAACTTACTAGAACCTCCTTCCAGTCTTTACAGGCAGCTTAAAACGTGACATTTTCCTCCAATCATGTCCAGAAACCATAAGCTTGCTGCTTGAGCTGATAACATTTCGGCTCATTTTTACGGCAGAATTTTATATTAAAATATACTTAGTAATTAACAGCAGCTACCAATCTTATTTATGTATTGTTCCAATTCAAACAGTTTGCATCAATAACAGGCTGGCATCAACTTTACATGAATCAACGCCCCTCACCTGCTAACCGGTTGATGCTAACGTTAGCTTAGTGGCGTCTGAGCGGATAATGACGATGACTGAGCAGACAAGAAGCCCGATAACCGATCAATAACAAATGGCCCAATAATTAAATGCCACTTTAATTTAGTATCTTAAGACATATAATGGTTTCATATAAAGGTTTGTGACGACAAAACCAATGCATGTGTGGTTTAGTAGAAAGTAGCTAATGCTAGCTACTTAGCGGTGAGTTAGCTTTGTGCGCGTGCTGCACAAAGACTCCGGGTAGCACTCACATTTTCATGGTCCCTTTCGGCCCCAAGTTGCTTCTCAGTACGTCTTGGAGCCCACGGGCGGCACTGATGTTAACAGCCAAGGCAGCCTGAGCTCTGGCTACCTCAGCTTTCGGGTTTAACGCTTTTATGGCAGCCATAGCTAAGCAGCACAACCAGCGGAGTAAAGTCAAAAGTCTCGCTGGTTAGGTTAGCACCGCTCAGGCTCGCGCTCAGCACCAGGAAGGAGCGGTCGCTTCCAGAAGGCTCCAACACGTGTTTTTCATGCTGCCTTCAAATACAGAAACGAGGCTCGGACATTTTGATTTCATAATGCAGTGGTAGAAATGGTACAAATAAGAAAGGCTCCAACACGTGTTTTTCATGCTGCCTTCAAATACAGAAACGAGGCTCGGACATTTTGCTTTCATAATGCAGTTTGCAAAGGATCACACAAACGACATTTTTTTAAAAACACATGTCTAGTAAGTTCTTCTCTATACACATTTAAAACAGTAATCACAATAAATATAATAACTTGGTTCAATAGTTTTGTTTTCCAAGCTACCACTTTTACGGCTTCTTAGGACTTAGAAGCTGTACTGAACATCGTGGCTCATAAAGGCAACACGAACGATTTATACAACGAACAAAATACTGT
>JBBPBX010029047.1:24357-36133 GCA_038048925.1 Garcialebias charrua | reverse complement strand
TCCTGTCAGCTGGCACACAGCCACACTCAAATGTGCTGGAAATTGTAGCACAGTGTCGGGAACGGCTATACCATGCTTGTTCAATAGCCAGAAAGTCTTTGTCAACTGCCCAAGGGAAAATGAAATGTCTGTATGACAGAAAGACAGTACAACGTTCTTTCCAGCACGGTGACAAAGTACTCATGCTGGTGCCCACAGCTGGTCCGTCTCTTTCAGCTCAATTTACGGGGCCGTATGTAGTGAAAGACAAAGTAAGTGATACAGACTACATTATTCACATCCCTGAAAGGAGGCGACAAACACGTCTGTGTCATATCAACATGTTGAAGCTTTTTCATTCTAGAGACGATGACCCCAAGGACTTGTGTTGTGAGGTGATACCACAACCGGCGTCAGTCTCTCTTGTGTCTGGACCTACCAACCATGATGGTTTGAAAAAGTGTGAAGATCACTGTGGTAGGCTTTCAAACTCTGTAATTCTTGATGCCTTCGATGCATACCTGTCGTATCTTCCCAGAGACGAGAAGGATGATGTAAAAAGCCTGATACTGGCCTACCCTAACCTATTTGGAGATGTCCCTTCTAGGACCACAGTTCTGGAGCATGATGTTGATGTGGGGAATGCATCCCCTATTAAACAACACACCTACCGTTGTCCTCCAGCCAAGAGGGAGATCATGAAGGAGGAGGCTCAGTACCTACTGGACAATGGGTTAGCTGTACCAAGTCGAAGCTCCTGGAGTTCTCTGTGTCTTCTTACACCAAAGCCTGATGGTTCTTCACGTTTCTGTACAGACTTTAGGAGAGTAAATGCAGTCACAGTCCCTAACTCATATCCATTGCCTCGCATGGACGACTGCATAGACAGCATTGGCACAGCTAGCTATATAACAAAGCAAGATCTACTGAAAGGATACTGGCAAGTTCCTCTGACTACCAAAGCATCTGATATTTCAGCTTTTGTGACACCAGACCATTTCCTGCAATATACAGTAATGCCATTTGGTATGTGTAATGCTCCGGCTACTTTTCAGCGACTGATGACTTCTGTGTTGGGCGATATTAAGAACTAGAACATCTACCTGGATGACATTGTGGTCTATTCATCATCCTGGGTTGATCATCTTAACACTCTGAAAGTGTTTTTTGCTCATTTAGCCCAAGCTTCTCTCACCTTGAACCTAGCTAAATGTGAGTTTGCCAAGGCAGTTGTGACGTACCTCGGAAAGGAAGTGGGTCATGGCCAGGTACGTCCAGTGAATGCAAAGGTGGAAGTTGTCCTGAACTACCCAGTCCCCACCACAAGACATGAGCTCCGGCGATTTTTGGGTTTGGTTGGCTACTACTGTATAGGTGTTTTTGCAGGAATTTGTCTACAGTAGTAGCTTCCTTAAATAATCTGTGTAGTCCAAAAGAACCATTCATGTGGACCTCTGAATGTCAACATGCATTTTGAGTGTGCAAAGTCTCTTCTCTGCAGCGCTCCTGTACTGGCAGCCCCAGATTTCAACAAGGCCAACAATTAATACTTCAACAAGGCTTTCAAACGAGGTGGATGCGAGTACGGCAGGAATAGGAGTTGTACTGTTACAGGATGGAGCAGATGGTGTTAGTCACCCAGTTTCCTACTTCTCAGCTAAGTTTAAACACCATCAGCTACACTATTCCACAATCGAAAAGGAAACCTTAGCCATGCTACTTGCGTTGCAACATTTTGAAGTTTACATCGGTTCCACTACAAATCCTGTTATAGTCTACACTGATCATAACCCGCTTGTGTTCCTAAACTGCATGTATAACCACAACCAGCGACTTACGCGTTGGGCTTTACTTGCCTAGGAATACAATTTGGACATCAGGCATAAGAAAGGAACTGAAAATGTTATAGCCGATGTTCTTTCTAGAGTGTGGTGCTAATCCCATTGTGTAGTTCACTTAGTGAATGTGTTGTGTTTTTTACGCTATGTAAAATTTTATGGGGGAGGGTGTTACGGTCCCTGACCTCCAGTATGGGGAGCTCTCTTCATGAGACACCTTTTCTTATCCTTTCCTGTGTTTCAGGTCCACCTTGCTGTCTACCTGGCTGCCACAGGTGTCTGGTGTTACAGCTCGTCAGCTGCTCCATAAAGAGCTTCACCTCAGATGTGTCAAGTCCCTTCCTCTTGGGCCTTGATCTGGTGTGATCTTGTTGGTGGATTGTGCTTTGAAAAGCTGTACAATAGTTTGGTGTTTTATTAGTCTCACAGTGGAAGCTGGTGGGGTTCTCTGCCATTTTTGTTCTAACTCTTTTCTCCTGTTTTATGGTCAGACAGGGAGTTTAGCCCTTGTACTTTTCAGTTTATTCTAAGCCAGAGATATTTGTGTTTTCATAGTTAGAGGGGGGTGTTTTGTTTGTTGTTTTGGCCTTGGAGACCCTGAAGCTTAAAGCTCCACTGTTAGGGGATTATACTTTTGTTATGATACCCTTTTCACAATTGTAAGATAAATTGTATTTTATCTATATACATCAACTGCTTGAGGTTTACTTACTTGGTTGGTGTAACTCTACTTCCGCCTCTCGACAGAGCAAGTCGCATATCTTTTTGCTCCTATCCTCCCTAAGTTTTCCTCCTCCCTGCTTGCTTTTTGTCTCGTCCGTGATTCTTCAGCGCTCACTCGAACCAATTTGCGATGGATTTAATAAATTGGGCTGTTTCATCTATAGATAAGATTTTTTCCACGAAGCGAACCGGGCCAGGAGAAGCGGTTTGCCCCTCTGACACGCACGCTGTCGGATACATGATGGATTCGTGGGGACAGTGGCAACCCATGTGTTTGACCGTCTTGTCTGTCGAAGACGTGGAAGATTTGTGGATTATTGGAATATTGGTGGCAGCTGCTCTGTTTTTTGGCGTGAGCGGAGCTGTCTGTTACTGGAAGATCAGGAAGACTTCGGCAGCTATCGGCGCACTGGCCAAACTTCCTGATCAGCAAGAGACTCTGATCCGGGCCGTGAGCTCCTCAACCCAGCTGTTGTACGAGCTGAACCGCACTATGGGAGCGGCGGTAGACCACCGTGGATCTGCGGTGCGTTTTGGGACTCGTTTACAGCCGCCCGGCATTAATCAGGGCACGGATGGGGGTTCGTAGCTTCGGAAACTCATTTGATTCGGCGATTTTGGACCTGAACAGCACCTGGACTCTGGAAGGCTGCAATCAAAAGAACACTGTGGCCTGGATTGAAGATAAACAATAACTATCTAGTCTAGTTTCTGCACGACCTTGGAAAACAAGAAGGCTGTGTGCTGGGAACTCCTCTCCTGGAGTGAAGCTGAGAGACACTGCTGACCCCCCCCCCGAGATCTCTGTGTGTGGCTCGGAGGCGCCGAGCTGAGACAACTGCTGAACTGTGCTATCTGAATGTTGCTCACAGACTCTTGATCTCCTTGCATGTCGTCAAATCTGCAACAATGTCTTGTCTGAATGTGCTTTTGCTGATAGAGTTTTTGGGACTTTATCATAGAGTGTCTTAAGACAATCTTTGATAGACTCTTTTTTGAATATCACAAATGATACCTATCGTGTTTCTCCTTTTTCCATATCTGTTGACCTTCATCTGGAGACGGATGAGCGCGGCCGCGCAGAAGAACATGTGGTACACATGTCATGTGTTTGGAAATGCTGCAGCTTAGCACACTTCTCCCTCTTCTGGATGACTGTGCTTACATAATCACGTTGTATTAATTAATTGGTGCAATGTTAATCAATAAATCTCTTATCTCTTATCTCTTATCTCTCTTACACCCCAGTGCCACGACTAACTTCCATTAAGAGGGTTGTAACATATCCTCTTCACTTTTAGGTGCTCTGTTTGTGATAAAAGCCTTCAGCTGACTGTTTATTCTAAAAGTGGCAACTGTTTAGTTTGTTTTTGTCTTAATTTGTTTGTGGAGTTAGGTTGCCAGCGCAGGTTATTGTACAGTATTGGACTCTGATGGCTACATTTATTTTAATTTGCTTATAAAAATGATCAAACATTAATAATTTTATATATTAGAAGTCACTTGTGGTGTTTTACTATTTCTTAACACTGTATTGATCTGGAGAATGAAAACAAAGCCTCTTGCAAGTAGAAATGCAGAAATATTTTAATCTAACTTATTTTCCTTTCTATAATTTATATATAATTTATTTATTTATATATATATTTTGTTTGTTCTTTGTTGTTTTAGTGAGTCAAATTGGCTCTTCTTGTCCTGAGCATTTAATTGTTCTGTTGACCTTGTATTAATCTGCATTTGATTTTTTTTTTAAACAGTTTGAACGTGGGGGAAAATTGTCATTTTAGAGAAATAGCCCCCCCGGTGGACATTTAACGGGCCGCCACTGATCTGCAGGTGCTTGTAGGAGCGTTCATGTAGATAATGTCACCGTAATCAATGGAGGGAAGGAAAGTCACAGTTACAAAGCGTTTCCTAGCATTCATTGTTAGACAGGATCTGTTTCTGAAAAAGAAGCCCAGTTTAACTTTCAGTTTCTTTACTAGGTTTTCCACGTGGAGCTTAAAAGAGAAATGCAAATCAACCAGGATACCCAAATATTTATAGGAGTCAACAAACTCAATAGGGACACCATTTGAGGATCAAATCAGAGGAAGAACTGCTGGGACTGACTTCCTGTTTGAAAAAAGCATCCCTTTAGTTTTATCGGCATTTAAGACAAGTTTGAGACAGAACAAATCTGACTGGATGATGTCAAAAGCAGATTGCAAAAGCTGGAAAGCCTTAACTACTGTTTTAGCTTGACAATAAACAACTGTGTCATCACCATAGAAATGTAAGGATGCATCAGGGATGCTCTGACCTACATTACCTACTGTATGTAGATTGTAGAGGGTGGGTCCTAAGACTGAGCCTTGTGGTACACCATTGTTGACTGTTAAATAACAGGAAGAAGTACCATTATGCTGAACACATTGCTTCTGATCTGAAAGATAGAGAATCAACCAATGGTGTGATCTGAGAAACCGATTTCTGAGAGCTTATGACACAAGATATTATGATCCACAATGTCAAAAGCTTTAGACAGGTCTAAGAAAAGTGCAGCACAATTACCCTTTTTTTTTTCAAGATGGCGCTGGTGTGTAGGGCTTGACGTCCCTCGCTCTCTGCTTTTCTTCTATTTTTGTTATTTTTACAATGCTTTTTGCAGTGTACCGCATCATATTTACAGTATGATTGTCAGGCACTTCTGGAGCTCAGTGCATTTGTTGAAATGCCTGCGGAGTTTTTGTACAGCAGTCAGCACTCTCCTCCACCAGTTCTGTCTGAGATTCCTGCATTTCTTCTGCGTGACCTTGGCCTCTCTCCCAGGAGGAAACGTTGCAGACATCGTGGGAAGCATGCGGGGGTTTTGGTGAAACTGAGGCACCATGTGGATTATTCTGCCAAGAGTGATAGGGCTCGCTCTGGATCTGATCATCACCCCTATGACGCGTGGTGCTCCAGGGGCCCAACTTCTGGACAGCTACCCGCACGCGCAGTCCATGTAAACAACTGGAATTGTTTACCTGTGCACCGCTCAAACCGACATGGAGGAGTTGTTCTACAAAATCTGCGCATGCTCCCCCATCACGGCTGTGTCTGCGTCGGGACTCTATCAGGATGTGTTTAATCAATGCAAGGTCTGTTTCCAACAAGACTTTCATCCTCAGACTTTTTTAAAGAGGGTGCTATTTATAAGACTGAGCTGAATACAGCTGCTCAGACTGAGGAAGCCTTTCAGATGAAAGACGAAACGTTTCTACAAGTTTTTTGCTTTGTTTTGTTTTGTTTTTTGAATGTCCAGAGGACCAGACTTAGCTTTTTTAGATTTTTCTACCTGGATTATTGAGCATGCATCAGAGCAATGCAAGGTCTGTTTCCAACAAGACTACCATCGTCAATGACTTTTTCAAAGACGAGGAGTTGGATTTTCTTCACGTCACGGAATCTTGGTTATCTGATGGTGAGTCCAGCACCTTAGTGGAATTATTGCCTCCGGACTGTCTGTGTTTTAATGCCCCACAGCCATTAGGCTGGCGTGGGGGTGGATTATTAAGAGTTTTTAAACCAAACTTTGCTTGTAAACAGTTGGCCATCCCTATTTTCCACTCTAGCTTTGAGCTGAGTGTCTTTGAACTCAGACACTCCCCTTCGGTTCTGTGCGCTCTCGTCTACCACCCCACGAGATCCAAGGACTTCATAAGTGAATTTTCTGACTTATTTTCATTCATTCATTCAACCTTTATTTATACAGGCTAGCCTCGTTGAGTCACGGGGACTCATTTACAAGAGGGACCTGTCTCACTCACACCAAACAACCATCCACTCTCACACTCACACCTAGGGTCAATTTAGAGTCACCAATCAGCCTAACAAGCATGTTTTTTGGTTTTTTGGTTTATTGGCTGATATCACACTGAAATACACACACTTGTTGGTTATTGGAGACTTTAATATCCATGTGTGTTGTCAGGAGAAGCCATTAACTGTTTTATTGCTGCTCGTTTTTTTTTTTTTTAATTCAAAGTTAAGAACATACATATATACAGACAGACACACAAACAGAACCCAGATGCACAAGCCAAAGTATGAAACATTACAATCAGCACATGGCGTACACACACACTACATATACATAAACACATTATAGGGTGGCTAGTGGGAGAGATCTTGGAAAAGTTTAGTCAGCTTAATCTGGTCGTCAAAAACTGTTCCAGGAAGGGATTCCAATAGCGCAAGAAGGTGTCTTTAGAGTCTATCCGAAGTCTTTCCATCTGTATCACTGACATCATGTCCGTAATCCACTGTTGGAATGAAGGAGGAACTGAAGACTTCCAATTTATTAAGATTAGTCTCTTAGCAACAATGAGTCCCAGTTCCAGTGGTTGTCGCATTACAGCGGGTATGGTCCCCGCCCCGGCACCCGGGGGAATCTGAAGATTATAAGTCCTAGTTCAGGTTGTATGAGAACACTATATGACTTAGAGTACCAATCAAATATTTTTGACCATAAACCGAGGACGGACAGGACCAAAAGGCACGAGTCAGTGTGCCCTCAGATATGTTACACCTGTCACATATTGGGGAAACAGAGGGCTATATCTTGTGTAATCTGACCTTTGAATACAGTAGTGTAATCAATATGTGATTTTAAACTGAATTGGCTGATGTCTGCTGTTTATTGATCAAGAACTGATTTTATAAAGGCATCTGTTCCACCATGATTCAGAGATTGCTATCCCTAGCTCATTTCCCCAGGCCTCCCTTATTTTTGTGGTACGTGCCACGTTGTAGTCACCAAACAGATGTATTATTCTTGTAATAAGATGTCGTGAATCAGGAGGGCTCCTAAGAATCTCAAATATGCCTTGCTCAAGCGGAAGAATATCATAGTTTTTTTATCTTTGACTTAATATAATTCCTGGCCTGCAAATATCGAAAAAAGTGTGAGTGGGGCAGATTATATTTTTCTTTCAGTAGACTGAATGATGCAAATTTTTTATCAATATACATGTCCTTAATTAACACCAGCCCTTTTTCCTTTCAATCATGATAAATTTTATCCTGCCAGGGGGGCAGGAAGCTATGATTAAAGCATAATGGCGTCTGTACAGACGTCCTTGGTAATGCAAAGAAACTCCTGATCTGGTTTAGAATTCTTATTTCATGTTTTAACACAAAGCTCAGGTTTCGGTAGGCTTCCGGCTTTTCAAGATGAGCAAACAGTAGAGCTGGCAAGGAAGAGTTATTCCAGTTTAGACTCCATCCTGACCCACAGCGGAGCAGTAATTGCCGGGTTACCAGAGGGCTCATGCTGCCAGAACATTAATGCTCTGATGTTGGCAGCCCAATATTAATATTTAAATGCAGGTAGTCCCAACCCTCCCTTCCCCCTCGGCCCTTGCAAATGCACTCTAGAGATCCTGGCATTTTTCCCATTCCATATATAAGATTGAATGATCAAGTCTAGTTCTTTAAAAAAGGCTGCTGTAAGGTAGATAGGAAGGTTTTGACATAAATATAAGAACCTAGGTAGGGAAATCATTTTAACTGAGTTGATGCGGCCGATCATTGACAGAGGCAAAGTTTTCCAGAATTCAATATTTAGTTTTAATCCCGATATAAACTTTGTAAAATTTTGTTTCAATATATGTTTTGGGTCTTTGGGCACAGTAATGCCTAGATAGGTAAGATGGTTTTCAACCACTTTGAATGGAACATTTTGTAAAAATCCTAATGGGTACGTGTTGGAAAGAGGCATTAACTCGCTCTTTGACCAATTGATTGTGTATCCAGAAATCTTACTAAAAGATGTAATCAGGTCGAGGAGGAAGGGGACCGATTTCACGGTGTCATATAAATATAATATCACATCGTTGGCGTATAAACTAATGGTCGTTTCAACGCCGGCGACATGAAGGCCTTTGATATGCGTGTGTGCCCTTATTGCCACAGCAAGTGGCTCCAAAGCAATAGCGAAAAGTGCTGGTGACAGTGGGCAGCCCTGCTGAACTGAGCGTTGCAAGTGAAATGGAGCTGATCGATCACTATTTGTCAGGATGGAGCACATAGGTTCTAGATAAATCAGTTTTACCCATGAGATGAAAGTCTCGCCGAAGCCGAATCTGCGCAATGATTCGAACATACTGTATATGGCCATTCAAACTGGTCAAAGGCTTTGTGTGCATCAAGGGCCAGAATAGAAGCATTAGTATTATTATGATCAAGATATACAGTGTTAAGTAATCGTCTTACATTGAAAAAAGACATTCTGCCGGGGATAAACCCAGTCTGATCAGGATGGATGATAGATGCTAAGCATTTATTCAGTCTAGTGGCCAATATTTTAGTGATTATCTTGCGATCAACGTTTTGCAGTGTGATGGTCGAAAGCTAGCAGGATCAGTTTTATCTCTCTCCTTTTTAAGAAAAAGGGAAATGTTAGCCTCATATAGAGTTTTGGGCAGTTTTCCATCCTTCTTTGATGCAGACATCATTCTAAACAGGAGTGGTGCAAGAATGTCACATAATTTCTTATAAAAATCTGACCCAAAGCCATCAGGCCCGGCCACTTTGCCAGAAGGAAGTGATTTTATAGCGTCTATAACCTCTTGAAGCATCAGGTCAGACTCAAGGTAGTCTCTGTCAGATTTATACAGTTGAGGCAGTAAAAGTGAATCAAAGAAGTTATTAAAATCTGATTGTGTTGCGTTATTATCGGACGAGCACAACGTGGCGTAAAACTCTGAATCTGTAGTTTATGTCAGCAGGGTTGGTTAAGAGCGTGCTGGTTTCTGACTTAATATTATAGATGGATCTTGTGGCTTGGGCACACTTAAGCTGCAGGGCTAATAGTTTACCAGGCTTATCTCCAAGTTCAAATTTTTTTGTCGTAGTTTGCAAAGTAAATTACTAACCTGGTTGCTCATAATTCCGTTGTATTCATATCTGAGTTTAAGTATTTCTTTATAGTCATCTGGTGATTCAGTGATTTGATACTGTCTTTCCAAATTGAAGAAGGCACAGGTGATTTCAGACAAATGTTTCTCTTTCTTTTTTAAGGGCTGAGGTGTATGAAATTATTTCACCACGCATGACTGTCTTTAAAGCTTCCCATCCATCCATCCATCCATCCATCCATCCATCCATCCATCTTCTTCCGCTTATCCGGGGTCGGGTCGCGGGGGTAGCAGCCTAAGTAGGGAGGCCCAGACTTCCCTCTCCCCAGCCACTTGGAGCAGCTCCTCCGGGGGAATCCCAAGGCGTTCCCAGGCCAGCCGAGAAACATAGTCCCTCCAGCGCGTCCTGGGTCTTCCTCTGGGTCTCCTCCCGGTGGGACATGCCCGGAACACCTCACCAGGGAGGCGTCCAGGAGGCATCCTAACCAGATGCCCGAGCCACCTCAACTGGCTCCTCTCGATGTGGAGAAGCAGCGGCTCTACTCCGAGTCCCTCCCGGATGACTGAGCTTCTCACCCTATCTCTAAGGGAGAGTCCAGCCACCCTGCGGAGAAAACTCATTTCAGCCGCTTGTATCCGAGATCTTGTTCTTTCGGTCATAACCCAAAGCTCATGACCATAGATGAGGGTGGGAACGTAGATCGATCGGTAAATTGAGAGCTTTGCCTTTTGACTCAGCTCTCTCTTCACCACGACAGACCGGTACAGCGCCCGCTTCACTGCGGACGCTGCACCTATCCGCCTATCGATCTCACGCCCCAGTTTTCCCTCATTCGTGAACAAGATCCCGAGATACTTAAACTCCTCCACTTGGGGCAGGACCTCCTCCCCGACCCGGAGAGGGCATGCTACCCTTTTCCGGCTCAAGACCATGGCCTCGGATTTGGAGGAACTGATCCTCATCCCGGCCGCATCGCATTCAGCTGCAAACCGCTCCAGCGAAAGCTGTAGATCACGAGCTGATGAAGCCAATAGGACCACATCATCTGCAAAAAACAGAGAAGCGATTCTAAGGTCACCAAAACGGATCCTCTCAACACCTTGGCTGCGCCTAGAAATTCTGTCCATAAAAGTTATGAACAGAATCGGTGACAAAGGGCAACCTTGGCGGAGTCCAACTCTCACCGGAAACGAGCCTGACTTACTGCCGGCAATGCGGACCAAGCTCTGACACCGGTCGTACAGGGACCTAACAGCCCTTATCAAAGGGCCTGGTACCCCATACTCCCGGAGTACCCCCCACAGAACCCCCCGAGGGACGCGGTCGAATGCCTTCTCCTTCTCTCACCTTTAAAGCTTCCCATAGGATGGAATCTGATACTTCACCGTTATCGTTTGTCTATAAAGTCTTTTAATTTAGAGGTTATGTTTTTAATAAAGTTATCGTCATTGAGAAGGTTTGCGTTTAATCGCCAGGAATAAGCCTGCCTAGGAAGGGAGAGATCTAATGACATAGCCAGGGGGGAATGATCAGAGATGAGAATGTTAAGATATTTAGAGTCAGCAATTTGAGAGATGAGATTGTTACTTATTAGAAAGTAGTCAATCCTGGTATAAGATTTGTGTACATGAGAGTAAAATGAGTAATCTTTACCCGTAGGGTGCTGAGCCCTCCAAATATCAACCATATTCCTAGTTTTGATAAGATTATTTAAAAGTTTGGTGGACGCCAGTTCTATTGCTGGTCGTTTAGAGGATCTATCAAGAAAAGGGTCAAGATAACAGTTCAAGTCCCCCGCTATTATTATGTTTGAACAGCTGTCATCTGGAATCAGGTAAAAAAAAAATCTAAAAAAAACTGGGATCGTCTGAGTTTGGACCGTATATATTAAGCAGAGTTAGTGGTTTTGAGTTTATGGTGCCTGTCACCATCAAGTACCTACCCATTGGGTCGTTAACAACAGACGATGCCTGAAATGGGATATTCTTTCTTAATAATATGGCCACACCGCAAGCTCGTGAAGGGAATGGTGATTGGTATATTTGTGACACCCAGCTACACTTCAGTCTGTGTTGTGCATATTTTTTAATATGGGTCTCCTGCAGGAAAATAATGTCTGCAGCCAAGGATTTAAGACGTTTAAAAACCTTCCCCCTCTTTATTGCAGTGCCAAGACCTTTCACATTCCATGTCACCAGCTGCAGAGATCTCCCCCCTGTCTGCCCGCGTAAGGAACATTAGTCATTGTAAAAGTACATTTTCAAAGTTAGCAGTTTTAGTGCTGTGTGGTGTAAACAAGAAAAGCAAGTGCATCTGGGTAAAAAGAAACATACAAATAACAAACACCCCAATTT
>JBBPBX010029047.1:1614-24200 GCA_038048925.1 Garcialebias charrua | reverse complement strand
GCGACGCATATCTTCCCCCTATGAAACTAAATAGGAGCTGCCGGACAGATAGCGAACTGAGCTCAGTCAGGTCATGGCTCCCTCCACCACAACAGTCATTCAATTGAGAGCTGGTCTAGACAATTCTACCAGTCTTTCAAAATGCATTCAGAACTGTTATATTGTCATTAGGAACTTTAGTTCTTCAACAAAACCACAAGAAATGTATCAAACATGCTCACTAGACCTAATCAGTCGTGCTTCCCTTCCACCGCTGGTAAGCCGCTTCTACTCGAGCCGGGTCGGTGAACACCTCCGGGGGAGATCCATCCTGCCAGTGTACCTGCACCCGGGCCGGGTAGCGCAGCTGAAACTTGATCTCATCCCCTTTCAGGACTTGCATCACGTTCCGAAAAGCGTAGCACTGGCTCATTACTTCGCTGGTGTAGTCTGGAATAATCCAAACTTTATTCCCCTTGTATTCCATCTGCTACGTTCTGGCAAGGCGTAAGATTAGCTCTTTGCTCTGAAAATGATGTATTCGGGCGATGATGGTACGGGGTTTCTCACCCGCCGCAGGTTTGGGCCACAAAGAGCGATGTGCGGGGTCGACCTTCAGTTCATGTGGGAAGTGTTGTTTACCCAGTAAACTGCTGCTCGTTTTAATGAAGCTTTGAACTCTGAGAGGATCGAACAGCTCCTGGTGTCTCCTTCCACCGAGGAGCTAACCTCTCAGGTTAACTCTGTCTGTTTAAATGTTCTGGACCGTGTTGCTCCCCTTAAAACCAGAAAAACGAAACTTAGATCAGAGCCTTGGCTGGATGACGTCACTCGAGCCATTAGACAGCAGTGTCGGAGAGAAGAACGTAGGTGGAGGAAGGACAGGCTGCAGGTTTCGTTTCAAATGTTAAGGGAGAGTTGGCGTCGCTATCAGAAAACTGTTAAAGCTGTTAAATCCAAATTATTTTCTGATATAATTGTCTCCAACTCCCACAACTCCCGAGTTCTTTTTTCCACCCTGAATGCAGTTCTACTCCTCAGTGAGCCTTCACCTCTGGAAACCTCAACTGAACTGTGTGAAAACTTCCATTTCTTTTTAGAAAAAGTTGCGAACACCCGGGCACTCATTTCTCCACCAGCTCATGTCCATCCCATCTCAGTGTGTAGCTGTGTTTGACCATTTTGAGCCCATCTCTCTGTCTTCACTGGAGCAGGTCATGTGCAACATGGAGCCATCTGGTTCCCCCTTTGATGTGGTCCCCCTCGACTACTATAGGAGGTTTTTCCTACACTGGGTCCTTCTATTCTTAATATTGTGAATAGCAGTTTCTCCTCAGGTGTGGTCCCAAAAACCTTTAAACATGCTGCTGTCCAACCTCTCCTGAAAAAACCTAACCTTGACCCCTCGGTGATGTCCAACTGCTGGCCTGTCTCCAGACTGCCATTCACCTCTAAACTACTGGAAAAAATTGTTGATTCTCAGTTGAAATGTTTCTTGGAAGACCACGCATTCTTAGAGTTGTTCCAATCTGGCTTCAAATCTCTCCATAGCACTGAAACTGCTCTACTGAAGGTTTTTAATGACATTTTCATAGCCACAGACGTAGGTGATTCTGTGCTGCTTGTCTTATTGGACCTTACATCCTCTTTTGACACCATCGACCACAAGATCCTCATTTCTAGGCTGGAGCAGTGGGTGGGCATCACAGGGTCAGCCCGCAAATGGTTTGAGTCCTACCTCTCAGACAGAACCTTTTGTGTCAATATCAACAATTTCAGTTCAGCATCTACAACACTTCAGTGGGGGTACCGCAGGGGGCCATCCTCGGTCCACTTCTCTTTTCGTTATACCTGCTGCCACTAGGTGCTATTTTCCGCAAATACATTACAGCCTTTCATTTCTATGCCGATGATTGTCAAATTTACTTCCCCATAAGGCACAGAGGCTCACGCTCTATTCAACCTCTTCTTGACTGCCTGACCGACATCCATGATTGGATGGCTTGAAACTTCTTAAATTTCAACGAGAAGAAGTCTGAAGTTATGGTGTTCCACCCCAATGGCTCATTCACGAACCACGACATTGACCTTCTCTCTCTAGCCCCGCTAGAGAAAAAAAGGGTCACTAATATGGGGGTGATAGTGGACCTTTCCCTGAAACTTGTCATGTAAACATGATTGTTAAATCCTGCTTTTTTTCAGCTGAGGCGGCTGTCTAAGCAGAAGCCCATACTGTCCAAAAAGAACCTTGAGACAGTAATCCATGCTTTCATAACATCGATGCTCGATTACTTCAATTCACTTCTGTTTGGAATCAGTCAGTCCTGCACGTCTACAGCTGGTCCAAAATGTTGCAGCTCGATTTTTAACTGGTACAGGCCATCGAGAGCACATCACACCAGTGTTGGCCTTCCTGCACTGGCATTCACCTTTGGATCCAGTTTAAAATACTCATGTATGTTTTTAAATTTCTGAACAGTTCCGCTCCACCTTATCTCACTGACCTTCTGCGGCCATATGTCCCACGGCATTCTCTGAGATCAGCAGACCAGATGCTTCTGTCAGTCCCAGAAACTTGCCGTAAACTCAGAGGTGACAGGGCTTTCTCAGTTGCAGGTCCAAGACTGTGGAATGAGTGGCCACTGAGTGTCAGGCAGGCTCCCACACTCAGTCTTTAAGTCTTGTTTGAAAACCCATTTCTATTATCTTGCCTTTAACACGGTGTGATTTGCACTTATCCTCTCTGTACTGTACATTGTTGGCCATTTTAGTTAGTTTCTGTTGCTATTTATATTTATATTTTTATTTTATGTTTTCCTGTCCACTGTGCTCTTTGTTTCTATTGTACAGCACTTTGGTTGGCCTTGTTGCTGTTTTAAGTGCTCTATAAATAAATTGGTATGGTATGGTATCCAATGCTTCAATGTCATTAAGAACCTTCAGTGAAGCAGTCGTTGTGCTGTGTTGCTTCCTGAAACCAGATTGATGGGGAGGTAAGATGTTAAATGAGTCCAGGTATTTTTTTATTTGAGAGTTTATCAGTTTTTCTAGAACCTTGGCTAAAATGCAGAGTTTAGAGATTGGTTGATAGTTGTTCAGTGAGGTGGGGTCACCTCCCTTCAGCAAAGGAAGAACAAAGGCTGTTTTCCAAGCATCCGGAAGGGAGTTTTGGCTTATGGACAGATTAAAGCTCCACTGACATCATCTTTTGACTTTCCAAAAAATGTCACAACATATATAAATATTAAGATTGACCTCTGACCGTTTTTGCTAAAATAATGTTAAATGAATGACATTTCCTCTCAAAATAGTTTAAAATTAGCGCCGTTTTTTTAGACCGTAAATCCGGATTTTCCGGTCACGTGAGCATTCCTGTTTCTGACGTCACGTCCGATACTGAACTCTGCTCAAACCGTACATTGAATGGACAAAAATATAAACGCATCCGTCGAATTTAGCCAATTAAAACTACATTTTAGCGATTTGGCTTCAGTTTGGGGAAAAAAAAGTTATTTTGAGTGATGCACAACGAACGCAAAGGTTTATATTCTCCGTTTTGCTTTTTTTTTTCAAGGGAGGTTTCACATTGAGCACCAGATGGCAGCAGAGCTATCGTGATAACTCTTACAGAAGCAACACGGAGAATATAAACCTTTGCGTTCGTTGTGCATCACTCAAAATAACTTTTTTTTCCCCAAACTGAAGCCAAATCGCTAAAATGTAGTTTTAATTGGCTAAATTCGACGGATGCGTTTATATTTTTGTCCATTCAATGTACGGTTTGAGCAGAGTTCAGTATCGGACGTGACGTCAGAAACAGGAATGCTCACGTGACCGGAAAATCCGGATTTACGGTCTAAAAAAACGGCGCTAATTTTAAACTATTTTGAGAGGAAATGTCATTCATTTAACATTATTTTAGCAAAAACGGTCAGAGGTCAATCTTAATATTTATATATGTTGTGACATTTTTTGGAAAGTCAAAAGATGATGTCAGTGGAGCTTTAAAGATGTGGGTCACAGGGACTGTGATGATATGAGCAGCCAGCCTTAAGAAATAAGGTGGAAGTTCATCTGGGCCTGCAGATTTTTTTTAGGATGAAGACCTTTTAACAATTTATTTACCTCACTAACTGAGAACGGAGAAAAAGAGAAGGTGCAATTAACTGAGGTGTCACGGTATGGTGCGGTATGAGGGATGAGTCCCGTGGTGCAGACAGGCAGACTTACGAAGGCAGGAGTAAAATCACAATACTTTAATAAGTGGAAAACAAAACAACTGACGTGGCAGTTACAAAACAATACAGACGCTCTAACTGAGGCTAACTAACTAACACTAAACATGTAAACAATATGTACTCACTGACCAAAGGAGCTGGGGAACTGTACACCAGAGGAACAGGGACAATGACCCGACAATGAGACACACACGACTGCTGACTGATATACATGGCTTAATTAACGATGAACACAAAACACCTGAGACGCTGAGCTGACAGACCAACAGAGGAACAGACAGGATGTAAGGCGGGGACGGAGCCAATCCTTACAGTACCCCCACCCCCCTCAAAGACGTCCCTCGGCGTCCCAAAAGAACACCTCCCAAAAAATAGGGCGGGCAGAGGGAGGAACCGCAAGGATGGCGGGCACGAGAAAACAAGGACAGGGGACAAAACACAAGGACAACAAACCAAAAACCGACAGGAACAGGACAAAAGCTAAACACAAAAACAAAACTAGAACACTAACGAGCGCCCAAACAACGAGGCCAAGACATCGACCTCGGGCAAGGACCCCTCAGGTAGACGACCAGGAGACTGTCCATTACGCAGGACCCCCTCCGGTGGACGACCAGGAGGCAGTCCATCCTGCAGAGACACCTCAGGCGGCCGTCCCTGGGGCCGTCCATCGAGCAGGAGCTTCCGTTGATGACGAGGCCTCAGGACGGTTTTAATGAAGCTTTGAACTCTGAGAGGATCAAACAGCTCCTGGTGTCTCCTTCCACCGAGGAGCTAACCTCTCAGGTTAACTCTGTCTGTTTAAATGTTCTGGACCATGTTGCTCCCCTTAAAACCAGAAAAACGAAACTTAGATCAGAGCCTTGGCTGGATGACGTCACTCGAGCCATTAGACAGCAGTGTCGGAGAGAAGAACGTAGGTGGAGGAAGGACAGGCTGCAGGTTTCGTTTCAAATGTTAAGGGAGAGTTGGCGTCGCTATCAGAAAACTGTTAAAGCTGTTAAATCCAAATTATTTTCTGATATAATTGTCTCCAACTCCCACAACTCCCGAGTTCTTTTTTCCACCCTGAATGCAGTTCTACTCCTCAGTGAGCCTTCACCTCTGGAAACCTCAACTGAACTGTGTGAAAACTTCCATTTCTTTTTAGAAAAAGTTGCGAACACCCGGGCACTCATTTCTCCACCAGCTCATGTCCATCCCATCTCAGTGTGTAGCTGTGTTTGACCATTTTGAGCCCATCTCTCTGTCTTCACTGGAGCAGGTCATGTGCAACATGGAGCCATCTGGTTCCCCCTTTGATGTGGTCCCCCTCGACTACTATAGGAGGTTTTTCCTACACTGGGTCCTTCTATTCTTAATATTGTGAATAGCAGTTTCTCCTCAGGTGTGGTCCCAAAAACCTTTAAACATGCTGCTGTCCAACCTCTCCTGAAAAAACCTAACCTGCAACCGCCCCGACGCTCCAGGACGGCCCCCTCCAGGGCCGACCCAGAACAGAAGAACCCTCATGCGACGCAGCGGCGCCAAGCGTAGAGACATCTCCGGGCGTTGAGTCGAGGAGCGTTGAGACCTCGAGCATGGAGACCTCGAGCGTGGAGACCTCGAGCGTGGAGACCTCGAGCGTGGGGATCTCGAGCCTGGAGATCTCGAGCGTGGAGACCTCGAGCGTGGAGACCTCGAGCGAGGAGTCCTCCAGGACCCACCCGGAGCAAGAAACGTGAGAAGCCCCCTCCACGGACCCTTCGAGACCAGAAACGAGAGGAGGTCCCTCCTGGGACCCCTCGAGACTGGACACAAGAGGAGGTCCCTCCTGGGACCCCTCGAGACTGGACACAAGAGGAGGTCCCTCCTGGGACCCCTCGAGACTGGATACGAGAGGAGGTCCCTCCTGGGACCTTTCGAGACTTGATACAAGAGGAGGTCCCTTCTGGGACCCCTCGAGACTAGATACGTGAGAGGGTCCCTCCAGGGACCCCTCGAGACAGCAGTAGATATGGGTGGCACCCTCCAGGGCCCACCCAGAACGGGTACCATGAGGGGCTCTCTCCTGAGACCCCTCTGGACAGCAGTAGATATGGGTGGCACCCTCCAGGGCCCACCCAGAACAGGTAACGTAAGGGGCTCTCTCCTAAGACCCCTCTGGACAGCAGTAGACGTGGGAGTGAGAGGCTCCCTCCAGGGGCCCCTCCGAACAGGAAACGTGAGGGGATCCCTCCAGGGACCCCTCGAGATCGGATACGTGACCCTCCATCGTTGTGGAGGTGTCAAGGGTGAGAGGACCCTTCATCGACGTGGAGGCGTCAGCGACGAATGGACCCTCCATCAACATGGAGGCGTCAGCGACGAGTGGACCCTCCATCGACGTGGAGGCGTCCGTCGCGCCGGGACCCTCTGTAGAGGCGGAGGCGTCCGTCGCGCCGGGACCCTCTGTAGAGGCGGAGGCGTCCGTCGCGCCGGGACCCTCTGTAGAGGCGGAGGCGTCCGTCGCGCCGGGACCCTCTGTAGAGGCGGAGGCGTCCGTCGCGCCGGGACCCTCTGTAGAGGCGGAGGCGTCCGTCGCGCCGGGACCCTCTGTAGAGGCGGAGGCGTCCGTCGCGCCGGGACCCTCTGTAGAGGCGGAGGCGTCCGTCGCGCCGGGACCCTCTGTAGAGGCGGAGGCGTCCGTCGCGCCAGGACCCTCTGTTGCGCCAGGATCCTCCTCTGGAGATGCCACAGGCTGGACAGCATCCTCTGGTGCCACAGGCCGAACAGTAACCTCTGTTGCCACAGGCTGGACAGCACCCTCCATTTTAGCTTTAGCCTCACCCTGCAGTGTTCTAGCCAAAGTCATGATCTAAATGAAACCTGAGTCAATCATAGAACAGGGAACGTTAACAATAATGTCTACAATAATTGAGTATGTCTTGTGTTTATAATGAAGGTCCGGGTTATTGACAGCAGCATTAATTAGTCTTTTTATCTGTTGGAAAATGTGATTGGCCTCCTCAGATCTCTGTCCCACAGCGACCGCTGTGGTTGAGGTGGGATCTGTCCACCCTTCAGTGTGTCCTGCAGGCTCTTCCTGTGTGAGTCCTGCAGGAGTAGCGACCCCTGTGGTTGAAGTGTGAACTGGCTGCTCCCCTTGTGGAGGAGTCTTGTAAGGTCGCTTCCTCTCAGCTGTGTCAACTGTGTGGCATGCAGGAGTCTCCGTGACTCCTGCAGACGTGGTGTGAGGGAACACATACCCCCCTTCAAAGAACGTCTCCCCCAAGACGTCACGGTGCATGGACGTGGGTAGCCCTCCCCTTTTGAAACGCCCGCCGGCTCTTCAGACAGCGTGGGAGAATTACGGGGGAGAGCAGGCTGAAACCCGGAAGTGCGCGGCTTCGCCGGTCGCCGCCTTCTCCTGCGGCCTCGTGTCTCCGGAGCTGGAAACGGCAGGAGTCCTCCCGGGTCCGAATCTGACTCGTTGTCGGACACATCCCACAGCGAGATGGCTCGTGCAGGAGCGAAGGAGGTGAACCGGTCGGAGCAACCGCCCCGACGCTCCCTCGCTCGCTCCGCGACCAACATGGGAGACGGAAACTGTTCCGGCTCGGATCTATGGTTGCTCCAAGCGGTCTCGGTTCGAAAACCGCCAACTCTGATGGCTGCAGCTTCCTGCCGAGCAGACATCTTCAGCCTCTAGGTAAGTCTATATTACCTGTCCGCGGGACTCAAAATGGTCGGGTCATTCTGTCACGGTATGGTACGGTATGATGGATGAGTTCCGTGGTGCAGACAGGCAGACTTACGAAGGCAGGAGTAAAATCAAAATACTTTAATAAGTGGAAAACAAAACAACTGACGTGGCAGTTACAAAACAATACAGATGCTCTAACTGAGGCTGGGTACTAACACTAAACATGTAAACAAGATGTACTCACAGACCAAAGGAGCTAGGGAACTGCACACCAGGGTAACGGGGACAATGACCCGACAATGAGACACACACAACTGCTGACTGATATACACGGCTTAATTAACGATGAACACAAAACACCTGAGACGCTGAGCTGACAGACCAACAGAGGAACAGACAGGATGTAAGGAGGGGACGGAGCCAATCCTTACATTAGGGTTGATTTGTAGGAGGGATTTGATTTGTAGAAGTTTGGTTATTAGGTAAAGTGGCTGATTTTCCATGTGTAACTGTCAAAGAACTACAGGTAGAAGCAACAAAATGTTTGTTGAAACAGTTCAGGATCTCGTGCTTATTTTACACAGGAACAGAGTTAACTAGAATTTGTGATGGGAGGTCAGATGATTGGGGCGCGCCTGAGAGAGATTTGATGTTTTTCCAGAATCTTTCAGGGTTGTTTAGATTTTTGGAGGTCTGAGATAAAAAAATAGTTACGTTTTGCGGCTTTGAAAGCAGTTGCACATTTATTTAAGGATAAAGTGAAAGAGGAAGACTCTGACCAGGATGTTACTTTTCATCCATCAGGAATCATTGTAAGTCATGCTTTGTGTGTGAAACTGTTCCATCATATAATCTTGACTTAATGGCTGCTTGAGTGGTGCAGAAGGTGGAATCGCCCATAATTAATAGCGTCCTGGCGGTTGTTATTGTGCTGGGGTGTAACATCACAAACACTCCATCCATCTGTTCCTGGCCTGGCCCTTCACTCCAATTTTAGAACTTAGTATGGCCTGCAAGTCTGAAAGTTTGCCCACCCATGACCTAGGTGCATTCCAGGTGTGATAGGTTAAATGCAGAGAACCAATTTTACCATTGAATGGGAACATACAATGATGACAACACATAGCACTTTACTTTGCTTTATGTTGGGGATGGAGCTGCGTACCCAGAAATGGACAGAGCTGTAGAGTCAGAAAAACCATCCAGATGACCTGACTGAACATTGTTGGATTTGTACCTGGATGCATGAACTTTTGGTGTTTTGAACCATTTTTGCATGACTGCCTAAGAGGAGTTGACGGAAAAGAGAGTGAGCCCCAGGAACCATTTTATCACCAGCTTCTTCTTCTTCTTTCGGCTTTTCCCTTTTCAGGGGTCGCCACAGCGAGTCATCCTCCTCCACCTCACTCTGTCCTCTGCATCCTCTGTCCTCACTCCAACTACCTTCATGTCCTCTCTAACTGCATCCATATATCTCCTCTTTGGCCTTCCTCTGTGTCTTTTTCCTGGCAGCTGCATTTCTAACATCCTTCTACCAATATACCCACTGTCCCTCCTCTGGACATGTCCAAACCACTGTCCCTCCTCTGGACATGTCCAAACCATCTCAGTCTGGCCTCCCTAACTTTATCTCCCAGTTGTTCAACATGTGTTGTACCTCTGATGATCTCATTCCTGATCTTATCCATCCTTGTCACTCCTAAGGAGAACCTCAACATCTTCATTTCTGACACTTCCAGTTCTTTCTCCTGTCTTTTTGTCCATGTCTCTGTCTCCAGACCATACAACACTAGCTGGTCTCACCACTGTCTTGTAAACTTTTCCTTTGACCTTTGCTGACACCTTTTTGTCACAAATCACTCCTGAAACTTTTCTCCATCCACTCCATCCTGCCTGGACTCTCTTTTTCACCTCTTTACCACATTCTCCCATTTTCCTGGACAGTGGACCCCAAGTACTTGAAGTCCTGCACCTTTGTGACCTCTGCTCCTTGTAGCCTCACTGTTCCACTGGCCTCCCTCTCATTCACACACATGTACTCTGTCTTACTACGGCTGACTTTCATTCCTCTTCTTTCAAGTGAATACCTCCACCTCTCCAAGTTCTCTTCCACCTGTTCCCTGTTCTCACCACAGATCACAATGTCATCTGCAAACATCATAGTCCATGGGGATTCCTGCCTGACTGTTATGCACCCTGGGGGTTTTAGCAGTTCAAACATCCTTGCTTTTATTTATCTTGGCTGCAAACTGCTGCAGCCTGCTGGTTCAATAAAGAACTCACCTTTTTTTATTACTCAGCCTGCTTCACTCAAGCTGAAGGTTAACCAAGTTTGGATTAAGGTAGCTGTATTGCTGCCTATTTGTGTTCCAGAGTGTTCTCCACCTGATCTGATCACTGAGTGTTGAGCTCTCATGCTACTTGGTGTGAGCTAAAGCTCTTGAGGTAAAGCTCTTGAGGTTTGGGGGCTCTTTAAACAGCTCATGTAGAGCAAAGGTGCTCTTTTAACAGCTCTAGTGCTTACTAGAGTTGTGTGAAGTTAAGAGTAATCTAGTGGAGACTCGTTGTACCAAGAAAGGCTTGTTGAACGAGTGGAGGCTTATTGAAGTCTACTGGAAGGTGTGAAATTCAGTTGGGGTTCACTGGAACTGCTGAGGACACTGTCAGGTAACAGGTAACAATTCTGAGAGATCTCCACCCTCTCAGATTGTTGTTGTTAGCTCCTGTTGGAGCTGAAATAGGCCTTTAAGGCCTGGCTCTGGTTGAATGACTAGATACTAAAAGTGAGAGCTGTGAGTATTTAAGCACTTTGAGAGTTTGTGTGACTCTAGCTTAAAATAGTGTGCGGGTTTAGGACCGCTGTACTCTTGTTGACTATTCTTTTTTTGTCAGATGCTGAAGGGAAGCGTCTGAGCAACTGCCCAGGAGGGGGACGGCTAATGTGAAACAGAGTGAGAGTCTGTTTCCATATTTTTTTCTCCATTTATTTGATACTTTGACTGTGTGGGTGTCGGTAGTTCAGTTATCGCTTTTCTGTTTATTTAGAGGTATTTTTGGCAAGGTAGATCGTCGCCTGGGAAGGCACGACGGTCCTGTATAGGATTGGGTCGGTCCAAGTGGCGTTTTGTTCTTTTCCGCCGCACCCACTTGTCCTACAATCCTTTGAACTTTCTCTTTTTAATTTATTTTTGTTTCTTTAAAGGTGAAGTCTGCAGTTTCTGTAGAACATCAGCACTTAGAAAAAAATTCAACAAGCAAAGCATTCTGATCCCTCCCCCTCAGAGCCATATATGGCTCTGCCCCCTTGTGGTCTGTTAAAATTCAAATTCAAGCTCTGTTTTTATTGGCTGATTCAAATTCAAGCTCGGTTTTTATTGGCTGGTTACAAACTTTGTTTTTATTGGCTGGAAAATGGCGGGTCACTTTTTCTTTTTAGAAATGCTTATTTACCACCTGGAGAAGCAAGGGGACAATATTTTTTTTAAGTTTTTTTCAGAGATTACCTCTCTAACATCAATCTAGTGACAGAGTGAAGAAATATGTTAAAAATATATTGTTACAAAAGTTACATATAGCAGCTTTAAGGACGCTGAGCAGGAGAAGGCGCTCCAGACGGGTGGGAGAAGCCTGAGAGGACCCTGACCGCCTGGAGGCTCTTAATTTTAGTTAATAAAATATCATTTAAACCTTTTCTTGTGTCCAGTGTCCTTTAAGTATGTTTTGGCCCTCATACGGTCGTAACACTGACCTCATCTGTTAGTCGGTCCATCACCAGAGCAAACAAGAAGGGGCTCAGAGCCGATCCTAAAAAACATCCTAAAAAAAACATTTTATCACCAGCAAACTGTTTTTTTCCACTATGGGAGTGTGGATTTGTGGGACTCCATGTTGTTTGTGGATCCTCAGACTGAAGAAGTCCTTCGGATGAAGGATGAAACATCTCAGCAAAAAAAAGTAAAACAAAACCGTCCCAGATGTCCTGACTGAACATTGTTGGATTTGTACCTGGATTATTGAGCATGAACTTTTGGGGACATAATTGTTTCATTTGGTGACAGTAATTACCCCTTAAGAGTACCTGGGACTATAATGGTGGATGTTGTACTTTAAGTATCAAAACCTAGTTAAGTAAGAGACCAATAGAGGCAAAGCAGAAGTGTATGTGAACAAGATTTGTCTTGGTCTGAAGTGCTGATTTTGTCTTTTTCCATGTTGACGTTGTCTCACAGGTGTATAAATCCAGGAAGATGGGTCGCCTCCTGGCAGTGGACCGTCTGTGTGTCAGTGTCCGGCCAGGGGAGTGTTTTGGATTGTTGGGTGTGAATGGAGCAGGGAAGACCACCACTTTTAAGATGCTGACAGGAGACGAGTCTACCACTGGAGGAGAGGCTTTCATTAATGGAAACAGGTCAGTGCTTGGAAAAATGTGTGTGCCTATTTTTAACATTTACAAATTATACCACCACAACAGGCAACTGAATGAAACACCTGTAAAGGTAAACACTTTGAAAATCATAAGGGCTGTGTGAAGGAGATGGATCAGTGACTTACAGTGGTTCCACCACAAGCAGGGGGGCTGCAAGAGACCCCAGGTAAGGAGTGTGGGGTTGAGCGAAACGTAAACTACTGAAAAGCTGTCAAAATGTTTCTCACATGTACAAAACATCCCCACTCCCAAACGTAGGCAATAATTTAACAGTATCTGGTGCTGCTGTTGTACACTGCTGCTTTTTACAAGTGACTGCTCGCATGATAGTTCTGTGGTCAGTGTTATGTCTCATAATCCATAGAAATGCCAAATCTTGCATTGAGCTTCTTCTGCAGGGTAGCTGGATCTCCCTTAGAGATAGGGTGAGAAGTTCAGTTATCCCGTAGAGACTCGGAGTAGAACCGCTGCTCCTCCACATCCAGAGGAGCCAGTTGAGGTGGTTCGGCTGGTAAGGATGGACTCTGGACATCTCCCTGGGCATGCCCAACTGGGAGGAGACCACGAGGAAAAAAAGGTTTTGTAAGCTCAATCATCCAGGAAAATAAATCACAAAAAAGTTAAATCATGTCATCTGGAAAGATTATTTTTGGAAGAAACGTTTCGTCTTTCCTCCAAAGACTTCTTCAGTCTGAGGTCTGCCAACAAGATCTGTTTTATAAATAGCACCTTATTGACGTGCTTCAAGCAAACCTGCTGTGGAGTTCCCCAAAACTAGGAACTGATCCACGGTGTCTGTGCGTTTTGGTGTGGAGATGGAGAGGGACGCCGGAGGCGCGTTCCGACGGGCGTGTGTAAATCCAGTTTTTAGGAACTCCAGATCAGGCTGGCTTGAAACACATCGAGGAGGTGCTATTTATAAGACAGATCTTGGTGGCAGGCCTCAGACTGACAGTCTTTCGGAAGAAAAACGAAGATTTCATCTTCTTTCTGCTCCCTTCATTTTATCCTACTTGTATTCTTGTATCTGATGAAACTGTCTTGTATTGTTCTTTTAAAATGAATGAATAAACATCAAATCAAATCAAATCAAATCAAAAAACGAAATGTTTCTTCCAAAAAGAAACTATCTAAATGACGCAATTTGACATTTTTTGAGACCATAGGGAAGTGTGAGGATGCTCTGGGAAGACGTCTCGGTTGGCCTGTGAACACTTGAAACTATCCCAGAAGAGGTGGCTGTGGAAAGAGATGTCTGTACCTCCCTGCTCAAGCTGCTTCCCCTGAGACCTGACTCCAGAACAAGATGGAGTTATTTATTTATTTCACCAACTACATGTAGTAGGCTAGATGATCAAATTATGTTATTACTTAGTGTGTATGTGTACAACATTTTGCTGTGCAAGAACAAAGTGTTGTGAGCTTCTGACTTAGAATAGGATTGTGTGAACATAGTTTGGATAAATCTGATCTTAGAAGAACCCGAGGATGTTACCTTTAAGAAGACAGAGATGGTTACGTCCCGGGTCATTGTGGACGCAACATAAAATACAAAAGTTTTGTTTGAAAAAAAAGAATTTATTTTTACTGCCTGAGTAAAAGACAATAAACACAACACAGCAATATTTTTTGTTATTTGCTAAAAATCAACTGAAAACAGCAAATTTAACTTCTCTTCTGAAAAATAAACTGAGGACAAAATTGAAAAATCCCAAAGAAACAAAATACACAATCCCAGTTAACAAAGAGCTGTACCGTAATTATCAGGCTTTAGAATGCACCTGTGTCCAGGCCGCACAGATTAAATATAAGATAAAACATAATTTTGTACATAAATGAGACGCTCCGGTTATTTAGCCACAGGCATCCACCGTTCCTCATCAGAATCTGTGCCCCCAGACTGCTCCGGCATAATGTCCAGCTTTCTGGTAATACAAGAGTCAGCCAGCAGATGGTGTTTCACAGAATACAGTACAGTATAGCTTGCTTTCAACACACATTCAGACTTCAATATCATGAGTTTTTAAATGAAGCTTTGCCATCTGACTCATGGTTACAACCAGTGGCGTAGTCTACATTTTTGTAGTGGGTATACTGTGCTTAGAAACCAAAGTATGGTACACTGTAACAATGTAATTGTCAATTTATTTTGATTTTTAAGCATATTGAACGTTTCTAGATTTCTCTTATGCTTATATTTGAATGAATGAACAAACTTTGTACAAATGTTGGCTTTGTATGTTATATTTATAATACAGTATCAAAGCAAAGCGCTGCATACTGATAGATTGTTACGGAAGCGTTTAACTGACGTTTAATGTTATCAGTGACACGTGCCTAATGATGTCATGTATTATTGGGTACTTTTAAGTGGGTATATTGAAATTCTTAAGCTTTTCTAGTGGGTATACTCCATATACCTGAGTATCATGTAGACTACACCACTGGTTACAACCATTATACTGTACCTTCAAATGAACACAATAACTATTTAAGCATAATCACTGGACAGAACAGTGACAAACACCTACGTAACCGAAATTATTCAAAAAGTATTTACCAGTAAAACCCAGTGTTATCTAGGTCATGTGACCGGAAGTTAAATTGTACCGGTAGAATGCAGTAAATATTCATTAAATTAGTACCATTGATTTTTATTGGTAAACACTTTTGTTAACTGCTGTTTTTAAATGTACTTTCTAAATACGTTTGACCTGGTTTCTCCTCAGCACTGCTCATATGAGAAGGAGGGAGGAAGGAAGGAAGGACAGACCCTCCCTCCCCATTTTCCCCCCTCTCATTGTCTCCTTTGTTCTATATAATGCCCCTGTTTAAAGTGTCACTGACATGATTTTTTACAATTCATAAAATTGCTCTATATATATATATATATATATATATTTTTTTTTTATCATTTAAATATGTTCGTTTTTGCAAACAAAATGATAAATCACTTTAATTTTGCTTTAAAAGTGATTTTGAACTTCAAGCCGTGTTTAATCATGGGAAATCCGATTACACGCGAACGCACCATCTGTGACGTAGTGTGAGGCAGAGCTCTGGGCTTGTCACAGTGCGCGGGTATGAGCAGCTCGACATGAAGGTAAGTCTGATACAGCATCAGACCTAAATTAGATCCTGTTGTTTCTTGTTCCATCACCCAAACTATTTTCTGCTTCCCAAAATGAAGACAAATAGCTCAAATCTTCACATAGATTGATAAATTTGTTGGGTTTTAAAATGTCCGCTATTAAAGAGACCAGAGCCCTCTGCCTCTCAATCACAGATGGTGCATTTGTGTGTAATCGGATTTCCCATGAATAAACACGGCTTGAAGTTTAAAATCACTTTTAAAGCAAAATTAAATTGATTTATCATTTTGTTTGCAAAAACAAACATATTTAAATGATAAAATATATATATTTTGAGCAATTTTATGAATAGTAAAAAAAATCATGTCAGTGACACGTTAAGCTTAAATGAGATACAGGTTTTGAAACACATGTTTACCGTACACAGAAAGTTTTTTTTTCATTACTTTTATTTAAATATGTACCAGTGTAGGGGTAATGCTTGAGAGGTTGGAACACCTTTTAACAAGCGTTTACTCTAACTGTTCAAGGTTATGTAATAAATGTTGACTGACCTCAATTTTGATTTTTGATTTGATTTGATGTTTATTCATTCATTTTAAAAGAACAATACAAGACAGTTTCATCAGATACAAGAATACAAGTAGGATAAAATGAAGGGAGCAGAAAGAAGATGAAATCTTATTATATCTGCCCCTTATTTCACAGTTTGTTCAACCAATGATAACCTTCAAACTACATCACAGAATGAATAATTCTACTTAATTTTTCTAACTGTAATACACAAACTACATCACAAAATGAATAATTCTACTTAATTTTCTAACTGTAATACACAAACTACATCACAAAATGAATAATTCTACTTAATTTTTCTAACTGTAATATACAAACTACATCACAAAATGAATAGTTCTACTTAATTTTACTAACTGTAATATACAAACTACATCACAAAATGAATAGTTCTACTTAATTTTACTAACTGTAATATACAAACTACATCACAAAATGAATAGTTCTACTTAATTTTACTAACTGTAATACACAAACTACATCAATCTAAATCTAAACCTCAATCTAAAGATATATGTGAGAAAAGACACAAGAATCTGGTCATTTAAATACACAATTCTGTAACATTTATTTTCAGTTTGAATAATGACAATATGGCAAATATATGAAGTATGAATGAATAACCAAATAGTACCATTTCAAAAGGGTAAATAATATAAAATAGCTTTAAACTTTGAGAAGAGGTATACATTATTCAGTTTGGACTAAAGCTTTAGCTCTAGCGTTAAAATTTAGGTAAACTTTGTCTCAGATTTGTGAACTAATTATAAAAGTCTAAAAGAGCTCAAGTTGGAACTGCGTTGTTCTCATCAGAAGAAAGGCATTTGTCCTACTGGGAGATCCATCTCATTACCACAATGGATGCGGGATGAAAGCCGGTGGCTGGCTGTCCCAAGAAGGAATGTCTTTCCTCAGGACTACGTTTCGTTCAGCAAGACCGCACCATTACTTCAGGGTGTCTGAGGGTTGCCAGGACTTTTCTCCATTTCTCAGCAGAGTCCCGTGGATGTCTGGACAGGCTCAGAGCCAACTTTGCACACGGACATCCCACGTCTGCCAGCTTTGGACAACTTCTCCCATCATGAGACTACTCTCAACTCCCATTAACCACAACTGACTTCACGTGTCAACTACAAGACACATGAAGTGGCGTGCCTCTGATTATAACTAAGCAGATGCAGCTATCAACAGTAGGTGTAAACAAAATCTGCAAAATTAATTTTAATTATAACCCTCCTCTCAGAGTCTCTAAAGGGGAAACACAATGGCTTTTGTTGAAAATGGTAACCCTTGTTTTTACAAAAACGCCATTCTCTTTAAAAATAAACACATTAAAAACAGTAAGTTAACTTTCCTTCATTACTACGGCAACCAAATTATTTGTTGGAGTGGCAAAATATGCTTCTTTGTTTTGGACTTCTTGTCGCAGACACCAAGCCTGTCTCTTCCCAGGAAAGACAGTTGCTTAGCACAAATTGTACAATTAACATAGTCGGTATGGAGCCAGGATGTGCTGCACATGGAGAGGGGTGAAAGACAGTTCCTGTTTCTGAGGACAAAATGTTTTTGGAGTGACGTTGGTTGGATGCTACACCAGTCTTGACTGCTTTAAAAATAAATCTGGCAACTTGTCCACTGTTAAGCTCTTATGGATGGAGGTGGGGACCCCATTGTTCTCCTCTCAGTGTTCGGATGTGACTTTAAAATTAGATTGCGGTATTTAAATGCATATTTACCGACACAGAAAGATGTGTAGTGGACATGACCGTGTCCGCTCTGATACACCTGTGTATCTTTGAACTGTTCCAGAGATGACCTTTACTGACCTTTCAGTAACCAGACTTTTAACACAATTTATTTTATTAGCTTGAATCAAAGGACAGATTCACTCAAAAGAGACTATTTCTATCTTTGATTTTGTTCTAATACAAATATGATCAGAGCATCACCTGTGTTTATTCATGAACAATGTTGTAATTTACAATATGTCTTATGATCACATATGTATATGCTGTGTCATTTCTGCAAATGAAAAGGTGTCAAAGTTCAGATAAGATGTCGAACGGACTAACTCAGAAGTTGTTTTTGTTGAGTTTCAGCTAAAACTCTCACTAGCGTCTGAAAGTCTCCTCACTGAGACACTTTTCCTAAACAATTTCTCTCTGCTCTGAATTTCACCTTGAATCGTGATAACAACAAGTGAACTGCTCGACTGGTTCTTTTGGACCAATCGGGAAGAGACAAGTCTCTCTCATCTCAGATCTTCTACTAAGGTTCTAAGCTTTTGCTGAAACGTTCCGTTTTTGCTGGGAACTTCAAGACATGAGGTCGTCCCAAAGAGCTGGATGAACGTCAGTCACATGCTAAGGACACGTCATTCAGTTAAGGACTAATAACATGTTGTTATGAGTCCACTTCGAACCGAGCGTAAGCTCAGAACTTTGTTTATTCCTTTCTGGAATAAGTTATCTTGAGCCAGAAACCAGGAGCTGACGCATTTTCTGATGACCAACGCGAAACCAGGAGACGTTGGGAGGTAAACGAATAACCAGCTCAGATGTACTGGCCCCCGCAAGGACCCCGTGCATCTGAAAAGCTACAAGGTTTTCTCTTACCGGGCTGTCGTCAAAAGGTAAAGAGCTGTTTACAAACGTACCTGGAATTTAGCAGAAGTCGGATGGAAAGTGTCATTTCTGGTAACATGGTTAAGACAAATAATTTCCTCTTAATCTCTCCCTATTCCTCTTAAATCTCTCCTTATTCCATTCTAAGCTGGAAACTATATTTAAGTCATAGAGCCTCAGACTAAGTATGTTAACATCCTGTATTGAAGTCTGTTGTGTTACATTTAAGTGTGCTGATGCGTGTTAAACTGAAAAAAGATTAAATCTGTCAATCAAGTGTAATTATGTTGATTTTAGTTGATTTATTTTAAATAAATGGTAGTGTCGCCTGGCATACCAAACTAAAGTCAACGTTCTCTGTCACTTAAAGACCGTGTAAAGTGAATTTCAACATTTTCTTCAATAAACATTATAAATGTCATAATTGTAATCTTGTAAATGAGTAAAAAGTCTCAAAATTGTAGCTCAATTAATTTTGGAGTTATAGAGCAAACTGTGTATAAAGATATTTCTGTTTCAGGATTTTTTAGGCGTGTTTTAAATGTGACCGCGTTTCGTCACGCGGTCTTCTTAAGTATAGCCCCACCCCCTGCAGCTCCAGCCGTATAAATTCGCCTCGGTGGAGCCGTTCACTCGCGAATCGCAGATAGCATCAGATAGCAATAGCATAGATATTTTGTTCATTGTTAGCTAGCTAATCAATTATGCCTCGTTCGTGCATCTTCCCTGGATGTCGCAATGGTCAGGGCACCCGTACAAATCATAACGTTTTATACTGAGTATCTGTAATGCCTGGATAGGTCAATGGATAAAGTGTTTGCCTTCCGTCCCAAACCTTGTGGGTTCAATTCCCGCATGGTACAACTTTTTTATTTTTTTTTTATTCATTCCAGATTAAAAACACACAAGAAAACTATTTACAAAAACAGCGTAACTCTTGGAAAAAGTAGCTGCTGTTACAGACAGAACTCAGATAAAAACAGAGCAGGTTTACTGGCTCTGCTGTCTGCCTCTCCACACACAGCTCAGCTGCAGGCCGCAGTACTGCGCTGAAACCACGCCCACGCGCTGACACGCCCCCACAGTTTCAGACCAAGGGAAAATTATGTTTTTTCATGATTTTTGAGACTTAATTTTATAAGGAAAACAATGTTTTTAATCAGTCAGATTTATATGGGTGATTAATAACACATATTTATGCCATGTGACAAACTAAAAACACACATTTAATTTCACTTTACACGGTCTTTAATGGCTTTATGGTTATTTATCTATCATAAAGATCACAGAAATATTGGGTAAACTGAAAAAGAAAAGAATCCGTGAAATTACTATTCAATCTGAATAAGTAATACTGACCCCCACTAAAATCCTTTACAGATGTCACACTGAAAGAGTTTTAAAACAGAAATTAATTCACGTCTATCTTGGGGGATGGTCCTCAAGAGTACCTCGTTGGTCATTCAGGTTATACTTCTGGTCACATGATGACAGAGTGGGTGGAGTTATGCTTGGGTATTTGAAACTGTGAGCAAAAGACCTAGTACCGTATTTTCCGGTGTATAGGTTGCACCTTTTATGGTTTTTTCAAGGCCTGCGACCTATATATGGCTTGTTATCACTTGCGGCAAAACTATTTTTTGAATCCAGCTCATTTCACAATTACGTTAATTTATTAAGGAAATACCGATCGATCTACGTTCCCACCCTCATCTATGGTCATGAGCTTTGGGTTGTGACCGAAAGAACGAGATCTCGGATACAAGCGGCTGAAATGAGTTTTCTCCGCAGGGTGTCTGGACTCTCCCTTAGAGATAGGGTGAGAAGCTCAGTCATCCGGGAGGGACTCGGAGTAGAGCCGCTGCTTCTCCACATCGAGAGGAGCCAGTTGAGGTGGCTCGGGCATCTGGTTAGGATGCCTCCTGGACGCCTCCCTGGTGAGGTGTTCCGGGCATGTCCCACCGGGAGGAGACCCAGAGGAAGACCCAGGACACGCTGGAGGGACTATGTTTCTCGGCTGGCCTGGGAACGCCTTGGGATTCCCCCAGAGGAGCTGCTCCAAGTGGCTGGGGAGAGGGAAGTCTGGGCCTCCCTACTTAGGCTGCTACCCCCGCGACCCGACCCCGGATAAGCGGAAGAAAATGGATGGATGGATGGATGGATGGATATTAAGGAAAAGTTCAGCTCAGACACATATTTGCTATAATTTTTATCAAACAAATAATTGTTTTTAAGTGTTAATCTTCTTAAAAGCCTTGCTGTGCGCTCCTGTGGCAGACATTTGCAGCAGAGCTAAACGTAGGTGCGACCTATACACCGGTGCAACCTATCTAGGGATTTTTCCAATCTATTGGTGATAATTGGACAATGCAATCTATAAACCGGTGTGACCTATACACCAAAAAATACGGTACATCTGATTACCTGAGGTCATTCTCTCTGTGTCACAAATGCCTGCCCCATGAGGGGCGAGGTGCTGGGAACCACCAGTGCCCAGTTCAGTCAAAAGAAAATGTAAAGCCCCCTGTATAACTCTGCGTACATCCATACGCGTGTCCGTACGTGCGTACTGTACGCAGACAGTTCAGCCCCACACCCCAGCATACGTTCTTGCGTACATTCTCGCGTTTTTGCACCAAATTCTTGACGTCATTTGAGAAGCTGCAGCGCAGCTCTTGACAAGAGCGTTTAGCTACGGGACAAATTGAGGTCGCTGATTGGTCATTTGCTGACACGCCTACTGCATTGATTGACAGGTCGGGGGAAAAAAAAGTTGAGAGCTTGCAGCTCCAGCCGCAGTGGTGTTCTGTGTTTATATGTTAATAAAAAGTTCTAAAAAAACCCCCCAAAAAACAGGGAGCGCTGGTCCTGCAGCGTCATCAGACATCAGACCAGCACACCAGGAAATCTGCAGAACCTCCCGCAGTCACGTTGGACCTGAGTTTAATTCGTTTGTGACAAATTCATTAATTTCTCATCATTTCAGTCATGGAGTCAACGGAGGAGGAAGCGATCACTGCCTTTTGGCAAAAAAAACAAAAGAAAAGGCCAGATCAGGGATGAAGAAGGGGAATTTAATACATTGGTGTCTCATACAAAATAGTCCGGCGCCGGGCAGTTTATTTTGCGACAACGCGTTTGTGTACGCTGTAGTAAAATTTGAGCTTTGCACGTACATGCCCTGCGGGGATACGCTTGTACCTCTGCGTAGTACGTGTGTACCTCTGCGTACGGACGTACACAGAGCTATACGGGGGGCTTTAGTAAGTGGCAGGAAGCTCCTGAGAGATGGCAGGAAGTCCTTCAAAGTAAAATATAAAATTATACATTTAGAAAATTATGAAAAAAAATACATAAATAAGATGCTCCTGCATACAAACAGCAGGGGTACAAAGTGTGAGACAAATGTAGTGGCTTGTATAATTACGATGACAGTAACTAAAACAAGTGGCTCAACTATGAGAATTAAATCTCTCCAAATAAAATGTCTTGGATAGAAAGGTCACAACATAACAGAACCACAAGCAAGACAACCTTGGAAACTACAAATCAGCACCAACACTGGCATACTGAAGCTCAGCAGCACTGACTGGAGGGCAGGGCTTTTAAAATCTCCCTCATTCATTCATCTGGCCTCCTCATCAGCAGCTGCTGTTGGATGGGCGGTGCTGTCCATGTCTCCTCTCCAGCCAATCATCTTTGGACAGGTAAGCCTTGAAAGCCTTGGTAGGCAGCCAACCAGCAGCTGGAGATGAACATGACATCATTCAAGTCTACCATCAAATCAAAGGACGCTAAGAACCTAAGCAAGAACAGTATGGGAAATTAAATTAATTGCCTACAAATTTATTTAGTGCTGTTTGAAAAAGACTGAATGAACTCAAATAAGCATGAATGTAGTAAATGAATGTACCGTAATTGCCAGTGTATAAGCCATAGGTGTCACAGCCATTATATGTGAAGGGGACATGTCCCCCCACATTAAAA
>JBBPBX010029046.1:23737-36134 GCA_038048925.1 Garcialebias charrua | reverse complement strand
ACAGGAGGTGGAACATCTGGAGAGCTGGTGCAAAGAGAATAATCTTCACATGAATGTGAAGAAGACAAAGGAGATGATTGTGGACTTCAGAAGGAACAAACACACCCATGCCCCACTGAAAATAGGTGGGTCTGCAGTGGAAGTGGTCTCCAGCTACAAATACTTGGGTGTACACATGAATGATAACCTCAGCTGGAGCAACAACACCACCAGCCTGATCAAGAAAGGTCATCAGAGACTCTACTTCCTCAGACGGCTGAGACGTGCTGGTCTGAGCAGCCCAGTCCTCACCTCCTTCTACAGGTGTGCAGTGGAGAGCATCCTGTGCTCCAGCATCAACGTGTGGCATGGAGGCTGCACAGTTGAAGAGAGGAAAGCTCTACAGAGAGTGGTGAAGGCTGCACAGAAGTCTGTTGGAGTCAGTCTCCCCACCATCACAGACATTTACACCTCCAGATGCAGGAAAAGAGCCACCTGCATCATGAAAGACCTCACTCACCCAGCACACTCACTCTTTGCCCCACTCCCCTCAGGACGGAGGTTGAGGAGCATCAAATGTAGAACCACTAGACTGAGGAACAGCTTCTACCCTGAGGCTGTTAGACTCATGAATAAATAAAAATAAAATAAAAAATAAACACTGCAAAATATCACATTGTGCTGATGCTGATCTGTTTTCTTGTTGCTGTGTTCATCTGTGTTCATCTGTGACCATCTGCTCATACAAACTCATGTTCGTGCTGCTGTTTATTTCCACTATATTAGGCTTAGTGTATTACTAGTTGATGTTTTTCTTAGTTAATTCTAGATGTTATTACTGTTTTTCTCTTGCATTTGTTGTTGGATGTAACTGGGACCCCGTGTACATAATCTCGTTTTCATCACATGTACCACATGCGGTGCAAATGACAATAAAGACTCTCTGACTCTCTCTGACTCTGATCAAATTACAATCAAAACATATTTACATAGATTGATCGATCAGTTTCCTATAACTAACTTTCACAGATTAAAACATAGTTCAACAGACAAGTAAAAGTTGGCATATTTACTTAATACTGCAGGCACAAACTTAAAGTTTTACTTTTAGAAATAAAATTAAGGAGAAAGTTTAGGAGGAAGAAAACTGAGGTTGAAAGATGGAGGGAGTGGTGTGTTTTAACCAGGAAACATGGCAGCTCTCCGGCCGATCTCCGCTACATGTCGGTACGACTTGGAAAAGCATTTGACGACTTGTTACCTCGTGAAGATGGTCAATCTCCCTCGGCCCAGTTGGTCAGTTCTGTTTACCGTTCTTCAGCGTCTCCAGACGTGTGCCAGGACTCGGACCGTAGTAACGCACGTCCTGGTTGGCTTTTCAGAATAAAAGTGTTCATGGATGAGAACACATTGTATTCTGAGCTTAGAAGCTTAGCAGTTCCACAGCGAGTTTGCTGTTAAACCTTGCTGAAGACGCGGGCCCTTGACTCATGGCCGGACGTCCACAGTTTCAAACAGAGTAAGTTCATAGTTGACTCACTCCAGACTCCATTTTGCTCTCTTGCTCCATTTTGCTCTGACGAGCCTACAGGAAGTGATCCTTAAGAAGGGAAGTATGCCCAACAGTTACATTCAGCTCGCTCGTTGGTTTGTTTCACCAAATGAGAGAGGGGGAACGCGTGAAGATCACTCAGGATAGGAGAGAAAAATAGTACGTTAGCAGACGCAGGTGTGAACAAAACAGGGAATCTGTTTTGAGAACAGATAGATTTGTTAACAGAGAAAGGAGACATATTGACAAGTTTAGTCTACGACGTGATCATAGTGTCTCTTTAACAATTTAAAACAAAGTCTGGAAGATCATTCTGACATGTTCTCGCACTTTGGCATAGAAAAAAATAGAAAAAATATACAGTATCAGCTTAGTAAGATCATACACATATCAAGAATATACTGTTCATATGCATAACAGGTGATGCTTTATTTCATCATATGAAGAAGTGGCCAGCAAAGGAACAGCATAAACCATGATCAAGACAGTATATTTGTTTGTTTATATTTATTTGAGTGGATGGTTGTTTGGTGTGAGTGAGACAGGTCCCTCTTGTAAATGAGTCCCCGTGACTCAACGAGGCTAGCCTGTATAAATAAAGGTTGAATGAATGAATGAATGAATATTTAAGTTATTGTGTTGATTAATTTTGAATTAACACAAATTAAAGAAAGTCTCTTCTGATTTGTGTCTCTTAGCTCAAAACAAATGTAATAAAATAGTGTCCACTTGTCTCCTTGGGAGCTTCAAGAAAAGTGTAACACTCAAAGTTTCAGAGAGATGTGAAAAGGTGTAATTGAAGGTCAAGCATGAGGGCCTGTTCCACCACAGTGTCCATGTCGCATACATTTTGTTCACACACATTTTATTAACATACATTTTATTAAAAGGCCACGTCATGATTTTGATCTCCTTTACATGTTGTTTCAAAATATTCAAAAGGCATCTTCTAATTTGGCTCTATTTGATCAAGAATGTACACTCTTGTTAAGGTGATTCATTAATTCAAAAACTTAAATGCACAAAAATGCAAAATAAAGAAGTGGGCCATTGACTTCAAGAAAAAAAAATCTATACTTGTCATCCCCCCTTTTATAAGCCTCCCTGCCATGCTCCTGTATATTTTCAGTAATGTGATTTGCAAGCTGACAATCACATAATTATGGCCCTACACTATATTTATTCATTTCCAAAGGTTTTTGACAACCTACAACTGTCATCCACCCCCACTGCTAAACCTTGTGCAAACATGGATACTCTCAGCAGTATCTTGATAATTTGATATACTTCATCTTTTGCTTGATTCATCTTTGTGTAAAAATACTCACACGGTGTACTGTATATCGTCAGCCCTAATAAATAGAAAAATTCTGTTTCCCCTTTGTCTTCAGCTAAGCTCAGTGCAGCAGTGTGTGTATGCATGACAAGACTCATCCATTTTCAGCTTGAATGTTTTTGCAGACAGAGCCAGCTTCACTGAAAGCTTCACACTCAGGCAGTATGACACAGTTTCAGAACAAGACAAAGATCTAATCATTAATGTATACATTCCAGGCTCCTATCATAATGAATCACTATCACTATGCCTATTATTAAAAGTTTATAAGTTTTATACACTTATCTGTGGTCACTTTAAGAGGTTTATTGAAATATTTAAACTATATCAGAGACCAATAAAAGGCCCCCCAAAAAACTGCAACCCTCCAAGGTACCATTTGAGTCCATTTGCACTTTAACTATTAAACAACATCTTTTGTGGAAGTCCCTGGCAACAGCCAGCCAAAATCATTGTATTTTTTATATCTATGGGCTTTGAATATAAATAAACTGCATGTGAAAAAGTTGTGGTTAAAGTTTAGGTCCATTTGACATGCAAGCGGGAACATTTAAGACAATTTGGCAGTATAAGAAGAATTTTTGTTAGATTAATTTAGAAAGTGTTCTTCTCTGTACCATTTGATGCCTCAAGAAGTTTAATCATTCCATCTGGACCAGTTTATTTCTCTGTTTCCTGGTAGTCATTTAAATTCATTATTAGATTGTGATTTTGTGCTGTTTCTATAGAAATATGTTTGACAACCAATGCATTAAGTCTTAATGTGTTTATTTGGTTGCTGCTATATTGGCATTATTGACTATACAAGATGTAGCTCTTTACCATCATGCAGAACAGAGTTCATATATTAGTGGTATTGTTTAATCAAAAAACAATAACTGAGTAGAGAACTCTTGTTTAGTTTTATTTCTAGTGCCACTGCATTTCATTGTAACACACCTTTCAATTGTGATCCCATCGGAGGAAAAGCCCCGTTTATATCATCTAGTGTAAACCAATTAAAACCCGAAGAGCAAGTTTGATATAATTAGTCTGTGTAGATCACAGGGAAACTGCTGCACACACAGTCTTAATGACTGCTGGGTAAATGACTAAATAAATATGCACTTTTTAAAAAATGAGGAGGTTCACTTCCAGTTTTCTAGTGTGCTGCGCCACGGTTCTGGTGGCTAGGCATGCTGCCAGCACCAACTCATGAGGGTGTTGTGTCGTTAACAAACAAGCCCCGCATAGCTCTATTCTTTGCCTCCTACAATTTAAAACACAAGATGGGAGAGTGTGCCAATGACAGAGAGGGGAGCAATGCCAGCACAACGTGGGGGAAGTGCTAATGATCAACAGTCCCTTCTAAAACACACAGCTGGGGCAGGAAGGGATGAGGGAACTGTAAAACATGCTTTGCTTTAGTATCCAAATTGTTAATGTTTTAGTGTAAAATACTAGTCAGTTTATCTTTTAGCACAACAACCTATGCCAAAAAGTCACTGTCATCATAATATAGATGTGTGCCATGTCAATATCAAAAAGGATTGCAATAAATCTAAAGCTTATTTAGATGACACGAAACTGAAACTGAACAACACAAACTGTGTTGCATACCGCCAAATAATTTGAGAATGGCACAAATACTAGTTTACTGTTTCAGTTTTTATAATGGCACTTTGTAAATACTCCAGAATGTTATGAAAGTTGATCAAATGAATTGAAATGACCTGTAACTCATTTATTCCTGTAGCGATCAGCAGGGCCGGACCTGGACGTTTGGGGGCCCTGAGCAGGATATGTTTTGGGGGCCCTACTTTGCTTTGCCTTTGTAGACATTGAAAGATACACAAAACCAAATGCTGTATGTAATTATAAACCTTTTGCACAACACTTTTATTCTAAGACCATGGTGTATCATAGTTTACTGCTAAGCACACTCACTAAAAATATATGATTGTGTGAGCATCTGATGGTACAAATTGTGTTTTTTCATTTGCAGGTAGACTGTGTGGACTGTTGAGAGCATCTACTGATCCTCTAAGTGGAAGGTTCCTTTCTGCTAGCGAACGAATGATGCTGATCAAACGATAAAGCACTTCTCGCCATCGATTTTGCTCTGCTAGCAAGAGAGCCATCTCTGTTTGATCAATTGTTTTTTTTTTTTTTTAAGTCTTAGTTCTAATTCTTTCCATGCTATCAGCTGTTTTCCATGCTCCTCAGTTGTTTCATGAGACTTCAAAATGGCACCAATATTGGTCCAATCATTCTGCCCTTCTGTAATGAACTTTGTGGACTTTTTTGAAAACAGTTTACAACAAAAGCAATAAACTGCATCATTCTGCTTTGAATAACATAACCAAGCCCGTCGAATTTTCTCACCATTTGCAAGTGTTCTAAACATATAATGGTAATGAAAGCTTCTGTTTGACATGGATTTGGGGAATTCAAAGTCTCTGTCTACCTCCATGGGACCCCTTCTAACTATGTCAGCCCTTACTTGGTCAGACAGATGTGACGGCCATTGTGCAGGATCCATTGGTGGTGGTGGTGGAGCAGAAATTCCAAGAGCAGATGGTAGGTGACTTTCATCAGCAGTTACCACTGGATCTGAGGAGTAAAATCCATTGGAAAAGTTTAGTAACATCTGTGGACACAAAATTTGCATAAAAGGCATCCACAAAATGTCAGCAGACATCAAACTGGTAATTATTTTAATTGTGGAAAAATTAAATATCCTACTTCAAATAAATAAAGTTAACTTATGTTTTACTCCTTCTATTAGTTCTAGTATTCACACATTTGCAAAGGAAATGTCAGGAAAGACTGCTAAAACTAGCCCTTTTTGTTGTTATAAGAACAAATAAAATTCAGTTTAAAGTTAGTTTTGATCAAAGCTTGGAAGAGCCACTGCAGAGGGACCAAAGAGCCACATGTGGCTCCAGAGCCGCAGGTTGCAGACCCCTGCACTAGCCCAACCAAAGTCCAGGACCCCTTACATTTTAAGACAGGTTTACAAGAAATCTAAAATAATTACCTATCAGCCTCTTTCAAACCAGTTATGTGATCACAATCTGATATGCCTACCTTTGTTGACATTGAAATGCTGTGAACATTCTTACCTCTAGCCCGCGTTTGTGCTGGATGGATTTTTCATGCAGACGGACATCGTTCCTTCCCCCATGAGAGACACTAAAGTCGCAGTTACAAATCTTAAAAAACGCGTAATTGTGCCCCACCCGAAAGTAAATTCGCTGTCCCATTTTTCAAGATATTTACACGAAGTCTTAACTTTTTTGGCAGGGACGCGGACGCCTTCTCTCTCGTTACATCCATCTCTGTGTTTTTCCGGGTTTGTTCCTGACCGCGCCAGCCCTAACATCGCGAGAACTGCCATCGAGGCTACTGCAGGTGGCAGTTCTCGCGAGGCTAGTGACAGAGGCACCGGAATGTTTTTTTTTTTTTTTATATAATATTATAATACGGGAGATTTCCGGGAAAATAATAATTCAGTTGTCACTCAGTTCATCAGCAGCTGATTGCCAAATTGCAAATGATTAACTTTGAATCTATGTTTTTTGGACAGGTAGTGAAACTACAGTGAGTCATTTTGTGGTGTGTCCATCATGGGGCCCCCTAGTGGCCACGGGGCCCTAAGCAGCCGCTTCATTCTCGTATAGGCAGATCCGGCTCTGGCGATCAGGCATCTCAACAAACAGTGATGATTTCTTTACTGTTATTTTGATATCTTGTCTAGTTTGGATGTTTTGCATACCTATGCTGGTGAAGATTCTCAGTCATCCAGGACATGATAAAATAAAATAAAAATGTTCAATACAGAAACACATACCTATGTCCATTGATAGGTATGTGTGTCTCTTATCTCAGCCTTTACAACCTGCATTATTGTTGCTCTTTGAATTGAGAAAGCTCCTCGGATGAAGAGTGAAACGTCTTATGTTACAAATAAAGTCCAGTTGTTTCTGTACTGTATTGAACTTTTTTTTTTTGCATACCTACTGACTGAAACAAATTGCCCCTTGGGGATAATAATCTTGAACTTTCTAGCCATTGAAAAGGTACTTCATCTCTGAATGTTGTTTATTGCATTTCAGCCACAAAATGACCTGTCGGCATCATGTCAGTGTTCCTCTTGTTAACACAGGCAAGAGTGTTGACAAGGACAAGCGACAAGCATCACTCTGTCATGCTGATTGAGTTAAAATAATGGACTGGTTGCTTCCAAAGAAGGGTGGCGCTTAAAAATTAAAGTTATTTATCTGTTAGCTGTGGTTGGAAGTAAACATGTGCAGTTATTATTGCTTTACACAAAAAGGCTTCAAACACAAGGATTTTGCTGCTAGTGAGACTGCACCTTAATCAATATATACTTTTAATAATCAAGAACTACACTGATAGAGGTTCATTTGTTGTGAAGAAGGCTTCAGGGCACCCAAGAAAGTACACCAAGCACCAGAACATTTTCCAATTCAAGTGTGGGCTCAGGTACTACCAGTGCAGTGCTTGATCATGAATGATAGCAGGCAGGTCTGAGTGCAAATACATGCACAGCGAGGCAAACACCTTTTGGAAGATGGCTTGGTGTCAAGAAGGACACCAAATGAGCTACTGCTAAAGACTGGGAAAAAAAATAGGGATGCACCGATCCACATTTCTCACTTCCGATCCGATACCGATACTTATTAACTCAGTATCGACCGATACCGATACTTTTCCGATCCGATACTGTTCAGGTATGTGACACTGTATAATGAAACTTTTGCACCCAAACTATTCATTTTAACATTGTGTGAGATAAACCCAATGTAGACACTTTTAAGCCTTACAATAGGGAACCTACTGACTTTAACAGCTCACAGGACAGGAGGCAATTATACCATACACATGTCCTCCTTACTCATGGTGCAGCTGAAAAAACTAAAAAAGCGCTAAGCATGATGGGAAAGACAACACAGCACTCCCCTTAACCAATAAGAGAGTGGATTATAGCTGGAAAACAGATTTAGCTGGAAAACTTTTCCAGCTAAATCTGGAAAACTAAAAACAACAGTAGCTCATGGCTCACTGCTAAAGCTGGAAAACTAAAAAAACGCTAAGCATTATGGGAAAGACAACAAAATCCACTCTCTTATTAGTTAAGGGGAGTGGCTGTGTTGTGTTTCCCATCATGCTTAGCGCTTTTTTAGTTTTTTCAGCTTTAGCTGGACAAACTATTGGTTATAACTATTGGTTATAATGGGAAAGACAACAAAATCAACTCTCTCATTGGTTAAGGGGAGTACAGTCACAGAATGTGATTAAACACAAGTGCTCTTTGAAGCTGGATCGGAAAAGTATCGGCAGGTTTTTATCCGATACCCGATACTTAAATAATGCTGGTATCGGATACCGATACCGATACTGGATCGGATCTGCCCCATCCCTAGAAAAAAATGTCAGTTTTTCTAAATAACTTAATTTTCCAAATGTTTGGGGCATCTGGTTTTAGCTTATCTTTGTAAGGTGATGGTTCCAAGAAGGATAGCATCATTTTATTGCAAATATTTTATTGGTCTTTACTGATGTTGTAGCAATGTGGGTTGTTGTGTTTTGACACACAGATTCCATTGAAAAGTGGTTGATATTGTAAGATGCTGTGTTTAAACAAACCTTAGGGTAACAGACTAGTGTGCAGATGTGAAAGCAGATTCAAAGAGTGTGTAGAAAAGTAAAGGTATTTGCCAAACTGTCAGCTACACGTTAGCATATTTCTATTTTAAGATCTTGATTTTATATTCAGCTTTCATTGTACTCTGGTTATGTTATATTCCACCGGCCTTACTGCCTGTCTGTCTCTGTCTCTGTCTGTCTCTGTCTCTGTCTGTGTCTGTCTGTCTGTCTGTGTCTGTCTGTCGCACCTCCCTCTATGCACTGATTGATTTTTATCTGCACTGGTTTATTTAGTCATGATTCAAACCCAAATCCACATATTACATATTGGATTTTAGCCACAGCTCAGACTCTTAATTATAATTGACCTCAGCCTTGCAATGTTTTACTCATGTTTAGTTTTTTTCTCTCTCACTTGTCCAGAACGGGCTATTTGAGGCAATTACCCAAGAGGACCCAAGTGTTTTCCAATACAAAAACAAAGTTAACTGCCATTGTTATAAACGAGGGACAATTTACCAAAACATTTGGTGCATAACCACAAAATCCATGTATAGTTTTGAGCGCCACGGACTATTTCTATTTTTTTTTTTCCTTTCTTTTTTTCTTTTTTTAAACTAATATAGTCAAAACTTTGAGGGGACACCCCATTTAAAGAAAGACACACTGAATAACTGTCTTTAACAGACATTGCTGTGTGTAATGGAAGGAATTTACTGTTATGCACTGAAGGCAGATTCCTAATAAGATGAAGTTAATTAGAAACAAGTCATTTGTAAACAAATTGTCCTAGCATTATCCATCAGTGTCAAAGAGCATACATCCCCTTTCAAGAGAAACTGTCATCTACGTCATGCAAGTTATTATAAAAAATCTTCACAAACCAATATTTTAATCTGGTAAATGTATTACCTGTATGATTTTTTTTAAAGTTAAAAGTTATCTGTACTGAACTGGATGAATTCTCTGTAAATCAATATTAGGTCTTAAAAAGTGACTTTTTCTTGTGATTGTGACTTGCCTCCTAGTATTGAATTTTAAAGTCAATTACACTATCAAGGGAGACAAGATGCCACTCTGTCAATATTATCAATAGCAATTTTTTGCTTGCTCGCATAGACAAATTGTCAAATGTGCTGAAATGCTCATCTCCAAATGACCAAAAGTAGGCACAGTCAATCTATAAAATCTCGTTTTCCAGTCTTCGTTTTTTTGCTTTCTGTGTGGGATTTCAGCTGTGGCCGCAATTATAGCTAAGGTTCACCCTAAGTGCTGAAGTCAAGCTTCTTCCTGGGAATCAAGTTTAATTAGTTGGGTATACTGTGAGTAAGGAATGAATTTGTGATTAACAGTGAGAGTGTTATAGTGACACACTCTTTGATCTCTCTGGCCCTGGTCATCACCTGAGGGAGCTCCTTTCTAAGACAAAAGAAGTGTGAGAGGGCCCAATCCGGTCTCTAGAGAATCACAGCAGTCTGCTTGCAGGACCGAACATCTTGTTAAGGCCCACTGGCTCACCTTGAAAATGAATGAGTTGAGTGGGAATTTCACAATTGGACCCTCGATATCTAACAAGCCAATCACAAAAGCCAATTAGGACTTGGGCATCGCTCGAGGGATACAGGGATTCCCAGACTTGGGGAAGTGATTTTATAAGCTTGGGCCCTGTCTCTAACCTGGAGCAGATTTTTTGTGTTTTCTGCAGGAGTGCAAACAACAGTTCAATCTCACCAGTGGACTGAATCAGATTTCCCTTGGTTCAGTGTGCATGGACTGAATGCAACAGTACTTAACTTTGAGGGGAATTTTATAACTTACAACAACATGAATTGCTCTTTAAGTACTGCTGTTAAATGCTCCCTCAAGCAACAATTACCTTATTTGGTCCAAGTAAAGTTAAATTTCATCAGAGCAGAAAATTAAGTTACATAAGAGAGATTCATCATGAAATACTGTGTTCAATATGTGTTGTTTTTGTTCATACTTTTATTGACTTTACACATATTACCTCTACAGCAGATTATCTAGGGTGTAGGCAAACACTTTAAATGTAATAAGTTTAGCAAAAGTGTAACACACATCACATTGTGAAGTTTTGTTCTTTGGATTTGTAGAAGAGAGAGAAGAGTTATTTGGGATATTTGGCAATACTTTGGGGACATTAATGACATGGGAAACAAGGGGGCTGCTGTGGCTTGCCGGCCAATGACACGGTTTTGTAATCCTGAGTATACGGGTTTGAGCCAAGGTTTTGTCGGTGAGAGCATTCGATGTACAACATTTGTCAAAATCCACCGTGACATTTTTCTCACTGTGGCAACCCCTGCAGAAGGGGGCAGCTGAAAAAAATTGCCATAGGAAGCAGAGGTCACGCTAGACTTTTTTGTTGTCGGTCGTTTTGACAGACAGGGTTAAAAAAATATCTGGTCAAAATTAATTTTAATCAGTCGTTTAATTATTTAAAAAAATTACCATATTTTTTTTTTTCATTTTAATTAATAATAGTTCCAAACAAGCTGAAAAGAGAATCTACATCTGCAATAACAAAAAAATAAAAAAATAAAGAAATAACGAAATAACGATGCATAAACAATTTAATTAAACAATAGCATCTAACCTCCTTGCTACAAGTTGATTATTCAGTGTAGGGCGGATTACTTGTTTATCCATCATCCTCCACTGCATCACTCCCTCTTTTTTCACCTCTTTTTTTCAACACGATTGCAGTTATTGGGCTTTTTGAAGAAACTGTACGCTAAGCTGCCTTGAATTTTTTTTCAAATCAACAACGTCATGTATTTTCTTCTTTTTCTTCTCCCTTTGGTTTATTGGGGGTTGGCAAAAGCCGTAATGTGCAATAACCGCCACCTACTGGACTGGGGTGTGAAGTTCATGAACCGGTTGGTAGAGAGTGGATGTTAATCTGTCAAACGACAGACGGTGTTTTGATTTCTCCGTCATCACGTGAAACAAACAGTCAAATACGGAAAATATTTGGTTAACGCGACCTCCTATAGGAAGCCATGTTAATAACATTCAAGAATACATTATTGGAGTAAGGAATGATGTGAAAAATAGAAAATTAATTTTAATTCAACCTTTATTTAGGCAGGTTAATCCCATTGAGCCTCGAGGACTCATTTACAAGAGAGACCTGGAAGACATGGAATACATTACTGCACATATTGTATCAGAATGGGACATACATAACTTAATAAAATGTTTAATTAAATTGGCAAGTAAAAACCAGACTCTGTGATCAATGATAATAAACAATTTGTCATTTGATGAGCAAGAGAGAAAATAAACAAATAGACAATTGACACATCTAAATCTTAACAACATTATTAAAAAAAATAGTTGGAGAGGCAAAACAGTAGTCCCTCGACCCTCGCTACTTTGCGGTTTGTTTATTGCAGACTTGCTCTGTCATGGTTTTTCAAAATAAGAGTGGACGTAAGACACAATTGGCTGACTGATGGATGAGCCGCACAATCGACATGGATTTTTTATTTAAAATAAATTATTTTAAAATATTTAGCACTTGCCATTCGTTTGTGCAGACCAGAGCTGCAGAAAAAGTTTCATCCTGCACTATTACGCAGCCCACACTGCAGGATAAACTTCCTGCTGCAACTGATCAGCTGTTCACTGTGCAGAAATGAGAAGTGGACGTGGCCAAGAGCGCTTGCAGGTGGCAAAGATCAGAAAAAGCAGGGAGCTGAAATCATGACATGCTGTGCATTTTTAGAGCTTTAGAGTTCAAAAACATTGTTCAGAATATTGCAAGAGTGTGGGAAGTGTTTAAAATGCCTTGCACACACACACACACACACGCGCGCGCACACACACACACATACACACACACACACACACAC
>JBBPBX010029046.1:0-22712 GCA_038048925.1 Garcialebias charrua | reverse complement strand
AGCTGGTCCACAACATCTAAAACCAGCTGGTCCACAGCATCTAAAACCAGCTGGTCCACAACATCTAAAACCAGCTGGTCCACAACATCCAGAACCAGCTGGTCCACAACATCTAAAACCAGCTGGTCCACAACATCTAAAACCAGCTGGTCCACAACATCTAAAACCAGCTGGTCCACAACATCTAAAACCAGCTGGTCCACAACATCTAGAACCAGCTGGTCCACAACATCTAGAACCAGCTGGTCCACAACATCTAAAACCAGCTGGTCCACAGCATCTAAAACCAGCTGGTCCACAGCATCTAGAACCAGCTGGTCCACAACATCTAAAACCAGCTGGTCCACAGCATCTAGAACCAGCTGGTCCACAACATCTAAAACCAGCTGGTCCACAACATCTAAAACCAGCTGGTCCACAACATCTAAAACCAGCTGGTCCACAACATCTAAAACCAGCTGGTCCACAGCATCTAGAACCAGCTGGTCCACAACATCTAAAACCAGCTGGTCCACAACATCTAAAACCAGCTGGTCCACAACATCTAAAACCAGCTGGTCCACAACATCTAAAACCAGCTGGTCCACAACATCTAAAACCAGCTGGTCCACAACATCTAAAACCAGCTGGTCCACAACATCTAAAACCAGCTGGTCCACAACATCTAAAACCAGCTGGTCCACAACATCTAAAACCAGCTGGTCCACAACATCTAAAACCAGCTGGTCCACAACATCTAAAACCAGCTGGTCCACAACATCTAAAACCAGCTGGTCCACAGCATCTAAAACCAGCTGGTCCACAACATCTAAAACCAGCTGGTCCACAGCATCCAGAACCAGCTGGTCCACAGCATCTAGAACCAGCTGGTCCACAACATCTAAAACCAGCTGGTCCACAGCATCTAGAACCAGCTGGTCCACAGCATCTAGAACCAGCTGGTCCACAACATCTAAAACCAGCTGGTCCACAGCATCCAGAACCAGCTGGTCCACAACATCTAAAACCAGCTGGTCCACAACATCTAAAACCAGCTGGTCCACAACATCTAAAACCAGCTGGTCCACAACATCCAGAACCAGCTGGTCCACAACATCTAAAACCAGCTGGTCCACAACATCTAAAACCAGCTGGTCCACAACATCCAGAACCAGCTGGTCCACAACATCTAAAACCAGCTGGTCCACAACATCTAAAACCAGCTGGTCCACAACATCTAAAACCAGCTGGTCCACAACATCTAAAACCAGCTGGTCCACAACATCTAAAACCAGCTGGTCCACAACATCTAAAACCAGCTGGTCCACAACATCTAAAACCAGCTGGTCCACAACATCTAAAACCAGCTGGTCCACAACTTCTAGAACCAGCTGGTCCACAACATCTAAAACCAGCTGGTCCACAACATCTAAAACCAGCTGGTCCACAACTTCCAGAACCAGCTGGTCCACAACATCTAAAACCAGCTGGTCCACAACATCTAAAACCAGCTGGTCCACAACTTCTAGAACCAGCTGGTCCACAACATCTAAAACCAGCTGGTCCACAACATCTAGAACCAGCTGGTCCACAACATCTAGAACCAGCTGGTCCACAACATCTAAAACCAGCTGGTCCACAACATCTAAAACCAGCTGGTCCACAACATCTAGAACCAGCTGGTCCACAACATAACCAGCTGGTCCACAACATCTAGAACCAGCTGGTCCACAACATCTAGAACCAGCTGGTCCACAACATCTAGAACCAGCTGGTCCACAACTTCTAGAACCAGCTGGTCCACAACATCTAGAACCAGCTGGTCCACAACATCTAGAACCAGCTGGTCCACAACATCTAGAACCAGCTGGTCCACAACATCTAGAACCAGCTGGTCCACAACATCTAGAACCAGCTGGTCCACAACATCTAGAACCAGCTGGTCCACAACATCTAGAACCAGCTGGTCCACAACATCTAGAACCAGCTGGTCCACAACATCTAGAACCAGCTGGTCCACAACATCTAGAACCAGCTGGTCCACAACATCTAGAACCAGCTGGTCCACAACATCTAGAACCAGCTGGTCCACAACTTCTAGAACCAGCTGGTCCACAACATCTAGAACCAGCTGGTCCACAACATCTAAAACCAGCTGGTCCACAACTTCTAGAACCAGCTGGTCCACAACATCTAGAACCAGCTGGTCCACAACATCTAAAACCAGCTGGTCCACAACATCTAAAACCAGCTGGTCCACAACATCTAGAACCAGCTGGTCCACAACATCTAGAACCAGCTGGTCCACAACATCTAAAACCAGCTGGTCCACAACATCTAAAACCAGCTGGTCCACAACATCTAAAACCAGCTGGTCCACAACATCTAAAACCAGCTGGTCCACAACATCTAAAACCAGCTGGTCCACAACATCTAAAACCAGCTGGTCCACAACATCTAGAACCAGCTGGTCCACAACATCTAAAACCAGCTGGTCCACAACATCTAAAACCAGCTGGTCCACAACTTCTAGAACCAGCTGGTCCACAACATCTAAAACCAGCTGGTCCACAACATCTAAAACCAGCTGGTCCACAACATCTAGAACCAGCTGGTCCACAACATCTAAAACCAGCTGGTCCACAACATCTAGAACCAGCTGGTCCACAACATCTAAAACCAGCTGGTCCACAACATCTAAAACCAGCTGGTCCACAACTTCTAGAACCAGCTGGTCCACAACATCTAAAACCAGCTGGTCCACAACATCTAGAACCAGCTGGTCCACAACATCTAGAACCAGCTGGTCCACAACATCTAGAACCAGCTGGTCCACAACATCTAGAACCAGCTGGTCCACAACATCTAGAACCAGCTGGTCCACAACTTCTAGAACCAGCTGGTCCACAACATCTAGAACCAGCTGGTCCACAACATCTAGAACCAGCTGGTCCACAACATCTAGAACCAGCTGGTCCACAACATCTAGAACCAGCTGGTCCACAACTTCCAGAACCAGCTGGTCCACAACATCTAAAACCAGCTGGTCCACAACTTCCAGAACCAGCTGGTCCACAACATCTAGAACCAGCTGGTCCACAACATCTAAAACCAGCTGGTCCACAACATCTAAAACCAGCTGGTCCACAACTTCCAGAACCAGCTGGTCCACAACATCTAAAACCAGCTGGTCCACAACATCTAAAACCAGCTGGTCCACAACATCTATAGGAGTTACTTGCAAGGGGCTTTGTTTTCATTCTCCAGATCAATACCATGTTAAGAGTATAACACCACCAGTGACATTTATTTAGTATATAAAAGTATTAATATTTGATATTTTTTATAAGCAAATTTAAATAAATGTAGCCATCCCATCAGAGTCCATACTGTAGCCTACAATAATAACCTGCACTGGCAACATAACTCCACAAACAAACAATGAACAAAACAAACTCACTCACCAGTTGCCACTTTTAGAAACAGTCAGTTGAGCTGAAGGCTTTTATCACAAACAGACTCAGAGCCACCAAAAAGTGGAAAGGATATCAGTCAGGAATGGTAATACAATATCAGCATTAGGCTAGCATTAGCATGTTAGCTAACAAACTAACCAGTTGCCACGTTTAGATTAACAGTAAGCTGGAGTTTTTTTTTTCACAAACAGCCATAAATTGAGAGGCATATCATCCAGAAATGCAAATAGACATTATAAAGGGCTTCAAAACTTACCTGAGCAAGCCTGCTTGAGTCACTGACACATGGCAAATTTTCCAGACAAAAAAAAACAAAAAAAATTAAATAAATAAATAAACACCGGAAACACGCGATCGGTAGGCAGAACTCACATTAGACGTCCTAAGGGCAGTGAAATCTGCGCCCAACGTTATCCCATTGTTTTGTAAGGTGGCGGCATCAGTACACATGTGCCAGCTATACCTTTTACCAGTTGACGTCATCGCGCATGCTCACTCGCATTTTTCCAGAATTTTCCGGAAGCTAGGGGGAGCGCGTCCAGTGTATTCATTACTGCCAACGGTCGCGGTGGGGAAATATGACTTTTATTGTGTTTATAATTGTTCCAGGCACCGTAAACGAGTAAAAGAAAAAGGTGAGACTTGTTCGTTTTACAACGTCCCTCTAGGAAAGTCGAGTAAAGTGACTAAAAGAAGGAAGATGTGGCTTCAAGCGCTTCGCCGGCAGGACTTCACCCCGACACAAAGCACCAACGTGTGTAATCAGCATTTTTTATCTGGCATGGCCATTAATGGTCCAAGCTCCGTGGATTACGTTCCAACATTACATCTTGGATATGGGAAACAGACAAAACAGAGAACAACCTCCCGCAGCAGAATGCGACTGGACAGTTGCTAAGTTAGCAGCTAGCTAGTTCTACGAGACCTCGCTGTTCCTCAGTCCACTGCCTGTGTTGAAGTTTCAACCTGTTTCAACCTGCGACATGCAAGGAGATTCTTCCTTCAACCCCCCTGAAGAAATAACAGGTGAGTAAAATATCATCAAACACTCTCTGCAGCTCTATAAAAATGAACAGACCACTGCACTGTTAGCTGTTATCATTTGAACTCTTTCTGCGTTGAAAAAATATACAGTAGTAGTTTCCACAAGACAAACATGTTTTATTAACATTATTTGAGGTCTGACTTTAAAAACATTTCAGCCATTTCTCTGTTTCTGTAAGTTATTCGCACAGTTTTGCTGGGAAAAAAAAAAAGTTGTCCCCATTTTCCATCAGCGCACACAATCACCTCCTCTCGTATCCGAGGCACAATGTTCAGGCATTTTGACCAGTTGTTGTCCACTATTTTAAGAAACCAAGCTTCTAAATTACAACTCTCTATCATTATGAAGCTGCTCGGCTCCTTCCTACCCCCCTGCATCCGGTTTCGGCTTTTTGCCGTCCAATCAGAACGCTCATTTCAGGCGAGCTTTGCGTGATGACGTCAACTGGTAAAAGGTCTATTAGAGTCAATGGATCAGATAAGAGCGCCCCAAAACAGGAAGTACATCACGAATCAGAAAATGTTTTTTGAAACAAACAATAACTCATCGTTACTCATAAAATATTTATCCTACACAACTAAAAACATATTTGCATACATTTCAAAATATTTTTATTTTATTATTTAATTTTTATTAAAAAAAATTAAATCTTCAAATGGTGAAGAGCTGTAGAGGTTCCAGGTGGGCGGTGCCCCTAGCGCCCTCTGGTGGCGGCCGCCTCTGATGAGGTGTGATGGTAAATATGATTAGCTATCATGTCATGGTAAGATGTTTTTGGTTCAAATCTCAGTGACCTTTTTTTGTTGGGGGGGGGAGTTATCTATGCCTTGTGTTTACACACATATTCTATGGGTGCTTTGGTTTCCTCCCACAGTCTAAGAAACATGCATGTTAGGTTAAATAACAATTCCAGAGGTAGGTGTAAGTGTGCATGCATGTTGTTGTGCGTCACTGTGAATCCGAGCAATGGACATGCAATCTGTCGGGCGTCTACACCTTCTCTCAGTCATCAACTGCTTGAGATAGATGCTAGCCCATCTGACAAGAAAAAGACTAGACAAAGGCACGAGAGCTTAGTGATGGGAACATCGGTTATTTTCCAGGATTTGAATCATTTGGCTCAGTTTACTCAAAAGGACCTACTCTTTTGGCTCTCACACCATTTGGGGTAGAGAGGCCAAGTAATCAGGATCCCAGCAAAAAAAAAAAAAGCAACTCTTATTGCTATGAGAACCTAAAAGAAGATACAAAATGTGACTATTAAAAAAAAAGATAATTAAGGAATTTGGCAGGTCTTAAGTAACCTTATGCCGGATACCCACCAAACGCTTTTCGGGCGGCGGAAGCGGCCGACTTACATTGAAAGTCTATGTGGAGACGCGTCGAGGCGCGTCGAATCGTGAAGCGGCGCGTTTTGAGCGTTTCAAGCGGCGCGGCAGCGCGCGACAGTTTTTTCCCGCGCATGCGACGCGTCCAAAGCCGGGCGAACCACGTAGAGCAACCAAAGTTCAAATATTTGAACTTTCGACACTCGCCACGTCGCAGCAACCAATCGGGAGAGCTCTGTTATGTGATGACGCAATGACGACGGGCCTTTTTTTGACTTTTTAAACTCACCCCATCGAGCCTCCATGAAGAAACCAGCCTCCGGTAAGAAACTTGGCATTTTTACAGTTGCCGCTGTCCGCTCGAGCGTACGATCACCCCAAACATAAAAAAAACTTTTAATCTCAACAAAGACTTTCGGAGCTGCAGTTCGGCTAGTAGAAAATCCACTCAAGTAGTAACGAGGCTCAGGTACAGCTGATTGTATCTGCCCGGTGTACAAGAAAAAAAACGGAAAAGGAGCCAGACGCTCCCCCCACTGTGCGTCATCAGACGCGTGTTCAGTGTGTACAGATTCTGGTGACAAGCGGCCAAAAGGGTGCGGCAAGAGCGTTTCGACGCTTTTGGTGGGTACCCGGCATAAAAATGGGTCAGGGCATAAACCATGGCATCATAAAGAACTGAAAAATGTGCTTCTTTTTAGGTTGCTTACTTGGCTGTTGACAAACTAACTAAGAAGGGTCATCATCGCCAGCTGCTGGACGGGAGTGTGGTTTAAAAAAATGACAGAATAAAGAAAACTTTCTAATAACTTTGTTTTGTTTAAAAACATAATTTGATCTAATGTTTCTAATACAGTAGTCCCTAGATTATTGTGGGGGTTCCGTACCCTGAAGACCTGTCATAAGTGAAAAACAGCAAAGTAAATGGTAAATGAACTGCACTTATATAGCGTTTTTCTATGTTATCAAGACACTCAAAGCACTTTACACTATGATCTGTGCCCACATTTATCCATTCAAACAGCACTCTACTTACTATATCTTAAAAAAAAGTTTAATCAGTGCTTTATCACATTCACATACCAATGAAACACACAAATCAGAGGCAATGAAGGGTTCAGTGTCTTGCCCAGGGACACTTCGGCATGTGACTGCTGGTGGAATTGTACCTCCAACTCTTGCATTAGAGGACAACTGCTCTAACCACTCAGCCACAGCCAGAATAGTATTACATGTAGTAAGTAAAGTAGTAGTTTATTATATATATATATATATATATATATTTTTTCATTCATTCATTCATTCAACCTTTATTTATACAGGCTAGCCTCGTTGAGTCACGGGGACTCATTTACAAGAGGGACCTGTCTCACTCACACCAAACAACCATCCACTCTCACACTCACACCTAGGGTCAATTTAGAGTCACCAATCAGCCTAACAAGCATGTTTTTTGGTCTGTGGGAGGAAACCGGAGTACCCGGAGGAAACCCACGCATGCACGGGGAGAACATGCAAACTCCACCCAGAAAGGCCCCGGACCGGGATTTGAACCGGCAACCTTCTCGCTGAGAGGCAGCAGCTCTACCAGTTGTGCCACCGTGCTGCCCATATATATATATATATATATATATATATATATATATATATATATATATATATATATATATATATATATATATATATATATATATATATATGTGTATATATATGTGTGTGTGTGTGTGTGTGCGTGCGTGTGTGTGTGTGTGTGTGCGTGTGTGTGTGTGTGTGTGTGTGCAAGGCATTTTAAACACTTCCCACACTCTTGCAATATTCTGAACAATGTTTTTGAACTCTAAAGCTCTAAAAATGCACAGCATGTCATGATTTCAGCTCCCTGCTTCTTCTGATCTTTGCCACCTGCAAGCGCTCTTGGCCACGTCCACTTCTCATTTCTGCACAGTGAACAGCTGATCAGTTGCAGCAGGAAGTTTATCCTGCAGTGTGGGCTGCGTAATAGTGCAGGATGAAACTTTTTCTGCAGCTCTGGTCTGCACAAACGTATGGCAGGTGCTAAATATTTTAAAATAATTTATTTTAAATAAAAAAATCCATGTCGATTGTGCGGCTCATCCATCAGTCAGCCAATTGTGTCTTACGTCCACTCTTATTTTGAAAAACCATGACAGAGCGAGTCTGCAATAAACAAACCGCAAAGTAGCGAGGGTCGAGGGACTACTGTTTTGCCTCTCCAACTATTTTTTTTAATAATGTTGTTAAGATTTAGATGTGTCAATTGTCTATTTGTTTATTTTCTCTCTTGCTCATCAAATGACAAATTGTTTATTATCATTGATCACAGAGTCTGGTTTTTACTTGCCAATTTAATTAAACATTTTATTAAGTTATGTATGTCCCATTCTGATACAATATGTGCAGTAATGTATTCCATGTCTTCCAGGTCTCTCTTGTAAATGAGTCCTCGAGGCTCAATGGGATTAACCTGCCTAAATAAAGGTTGAATTAAAATTAATTTTCTATTTTTCACATCATTCCTTACTCCAATAATGTATTCTTGAATGTTATTAACATGGCTTCCTATAGGAGGTCGCGTTAACCAAATATTTTCCGTATTTGACTGTTTGTTTCACGTGATGACGGAGAAATCAAAACACCGTCTGTCGTTTGACAGATTAACATCCACTACCAACCGGTTCATGAACTTCACACCCCAGTCCAGTAGGTGGCGGTTATTGCACATTACGGCTTTTGCCAACCCCCAATAAACCAAAGGGAGAAGAAAAAGAAGAAAATACATGACGTTGTTGACTATATTTGAAAAAAATTTCAAGGCAGCTTAGCGTACAGTTTCTTCAAAAAGCCCAATAACTGCAATCGTGTTGAAAAAAAGAGGTGAAAAAAGAGGGAGTGATGCAGTGGAGGATGATGGATAAACAAGTAATCTGCCCTACACTGAATAATCAACTTGTAGCAAGGAGGTTAGATGCTATTGTTTAATTAAATTGTTTATATGGGGCCAAGATGGTGTAGTGGCTAGGGAATCAGACTTGGGATCCGAAGGACCCAGGTTCGAACCCCGGCCACGGCACACCTTGGGGTGTCTATGAGTGCACACCTATTTTCCCCAGCTCCCCGGGCGCTGACCACGGCTGCTCACTGCACCACCTGGTGGTGGTTGGGTTAAATGCAGAGACCAATTTCGTCTGTCAAGTATGGGAAACATACACAGATGACAAAAATGTGATATTTATTTATTTTATGCATCGTTATTTCTTTATTTTTTTATTTTTTTGTTATTGCAGATGTAGATTCTCTTTTCAGCTTGTTTGGAACTATTATTAATTAAAATGAATAAAAAAATATGGTAATTTTTTTAAATAATTAAACGACTGATTAAAATTAATTTTGACCGTATATTTTTTTAACCCTGTCTGTCAAAACGACCGACAACAAAAAAGTCTAGCGTGACCTCTGCTTCCTACACTGTAAATGCAAACATGGTATTTAATTAAAAATAGTAAATTGACTTAAATCAGTTTTCATCAAATAGTGATTAAGACTCACTTTTAGTAAGTTACTTGTAATTTGTGGTCAAAAAATCTCAGTAGCTCAGTTAACTTGAGCTCGTTTCATTTAGAAAAAGTAAGTTTTTGATAAGTGTGAACAAATCCCGTATCATATCGCGATAAGAAGACATCTCGCGCATGCTCAGAATAGAACCACACACGCACACTGCGCATGCCTCATTTTTGAGCGCGTTTCACTCTTCTCTTGGGAAATATCGTAACAGATACCAGTAAGTATGTTTTTTTAATCATAATGTATGAAGTTGGTATTAAAATGTTTTTTAACAGGCGATGTTGGTGTGCATTTCTCGCAGAAATATGGGTATTGTCTCAGCTCGTGTTAGCTAACGGTAGAGCTAGCCAACTAATGATATTTAACATAAACCTAGCTAGTGGCAATATTCCACAATATAATTTTAAATTTTCGTTTGAGACAATTGTGCTCGCGTGTGCCGTGGAGTCGCAGGGAAAAGAAAGGTGGGGGCGCGCGGGGTGTCTTCCCCCAGTTGCTTCTTAGCAGCTAAGCTAAGAGGATACACGAGTGAGTCGCACAGACTGCAAACACTTAAAAAAATAACAGCAACCTGAACCAAACGTTTGGTTCTGCTGCCCCTTGGCTTGTTGATCACGGATAAGACAGGCCACCAGCAAACCTCCCATTATTAATCAGTCTGCTCAACAACTACTAGCTTCTGTTAGCTGTGCAAAGGGTCCCTGTGAAACGGTGAGCATCTTCTTGTTTCGGCTTTTCCCTTTTCAGGTGTCACCACAGCGAGTCATCCTCCTCCACCTCACTCTGTCCTCTGCATCCTCATGTCCTCACTCCAACTACCTTCATGTCCTCTCTAACTGCATCCATATATCTCCTCTTTGCCTCCCTCTTTGTCTTTTTCCTGGCAGCTGCATTTGTACTCGGACCCACACAAATATCTGAGCTTGACATGTAATGAATAAGTGATTATTCTCATGTGTAATGTAATTCGAACTGTAAAACTAAAATAGTTTTTTTTCTTAATTTTCTAATTTATAACCACAAGTCTGGTTAATATGTTATTACAGGAAATCCCTGTTTGGAAAAGCATCTTCAAGCTTGAAGAATGGCAGGCACAATTCATGTGAGTAAAATCCATCACCATTAAATGACTTACTCATTTATCTATTCATCTTAAACATCAGAATGAATGTGTTTTATAAGGCCCTCTCACACGTGAACGTTTTAGACAACTCATGCCAACTTGTGAAAATTTAGGAGATATCTATAGTGCAGCTATGTACTGTATACTCTTTTAAGATTTTTATTCCTGTTAATGTGACAAGACATTTCCCTTTATTAACAGATGACAGCATTGATGAAACATATGGTGTGAATGTGCAGTTTGAATCTGATGAAGAGGTAAAGGTTTTTTTTCATGATGTTATATTCCTTTTTGTTCTCAGCTTTCTGCACAACGAACTGACCCTCACTGAAAATAAGATTCACCTGACTTTGAATTTCACTGATGAAAGTTATTGTAAATTTTGTCCTCAGAAGCTTTGGAACATCCAGATGTTTGTGCTCAAAATAAATTATAAAAGTAATCATTTTTCTGGTTTGCAGGAAGGAGATGAAGACCAGTTTGGAGAAGTACGAGATGAACACTCAGATGAATACGGTGAAGGAGATATATTATTATTAATAATAATAATTAATATTTTGAAATTGTTTGTGTTTTTTCACACGCACAGTTCAGTATTGTACCATGCTGGCGAGTGCTCAGAGTGAAGCAGAAAAGGAACGTATCCTAGGGAAAATGGAGTCGGATCAGGAGCTGTCAAAGATCCTCTACCAGCTTCAGGAGACCGAGAAGGAGGACATAATTTGGGTAAGACTTCCTGTTTGTGAAGTTATGCCATAAAACCATTTGTCTGTATGGACCGTCACAGCTCGGTTTTGTTTTCTATGAAGAGCGATATCGCAGGGAGAGGATGAGTAATTCTCGTGTTGATGACTTGGAAGCAATGGACATTGGCCATGGAGAGGTAAATACTGTCACATTTACATACATACCGGTACATACATACTTGCATACATACATGTACACGTACACGTACATATATACATGCATACATACATACATACATGTACATACCGGTACATGTGCATACATGTACATACCGGTACATGTGCATACATGTACATACCGGTACATGTGCATACATGTACATACCGGTACATGTGCATACATGTACATACCGGTACATGTGCATACATGTACATACCGGTACATGTGCATACATGTACATACCGGTACATGTGCATACATACGTACATGTACATACGTACATACCGGTACGTGTACATGCGTGTACATACCGGTACGTGTACATGCGTGTACATACCGGTACGTGTACATGCGTGTACATACCGGTACGTGTACATGCGTGTACATACCGGTACGTGTACATGCGTGTACATACCGGTACGTGTACATGCGTGTACATACCGGTACGTGTACATGCGTGTACATACCGGTACGTGTACATGCGTGTACATACCGGTACGTGTACATGCGTGTACATACCGGTACGTGTACATGCGTGTACATACCGGTACGTGTACATGCGTGTACATACCGGTACGTGTACATGCGTGTACATACCGGTACGTGTACATGCGTGTACATACCGGTACGTGTACATGCGTGTACATACCGGTACGTGTACATGCGTGTACATACCGGTACGTGTACATGCGTGTACATACCGGTACGTGTACATGCGTGTACATACCGGTACGTGTACATGCGTGTACATACCGGTACGTGTACATGCGTGTACATACCGGTACGTGTACATGCGTGTACATACCGGTACGTGTACATGCGTGTACATACCGGTACGTGTACATGCGTGTACATACCGGTACGTGTACATGCGTGTACATACCGGTACGTGTACATGCGTGTACATACCGGTACGTGTACATGCGTGTACATACCGGTACGTGTACATGCGTGTACATACCGGTACGTGTACATGCGTGTACATACCGGTACGTGTACATGCGTGTACATACCGGTACGTGTACATGCGTGTACATACCGGTACGTGTACATGCGTGTACATACCGGTACGTGTACATGCGTGTACATACCGGTACGTGTACATGCGTGTACATACCGGTACGTGTACATGCGTGTACATACCGGTACGTGTACATGCGTGTACATACCGGTACGTGTACATGCGTGTACATACCGGTACGTGTACATGCGTGTACATACCGGTACGTGTACATGCGTGTACATACCGGTACGTGTACATGCGTGTACATACCGGTACGTGTACATGCGTGTACATACCGGTACGTGTACATGCGTGTACATACCGGTACGTGTACATGCGTGTACATACCGGTACGTGTACATGCGTGTACATACCGGTACGTGTAATGCGTGTACATACCGGTACGTGTACATGCGTGTACATACCGGTACGTGTACATGCGTGTACATACCGGTACGTGTACATGCGTGTACATACCGGTACGTGTACATGCGTGTACATACCGGTACGTGTACATGCGTGTACATACCGGTACGTGTACATGCGTGTACATACCGGTACGTGTACATGCGTGTACATACCGGTACGTGTACATGCGTGTACATACCGGTACGTGTACATGCGTGTACATACCGGTACGTGTACATGCGTGTACATACCGGTACGTGTACATGCGTGTACATACCGGTACGTGTACATGCGTGTACATACCGGTACGTGTACATGCGTGTACATACCGGTACGTGTACATGCGTGTACATACCGGTAGTGTACATCGTGTACATGCGTGTACATACCGGTACGTGTACATGCGTGTACATACCGGTACGTGTACATGCGTGTACATACCGGTACGTGTACATGCGTGTACATACCGGTACGTGTACATGCGTGTACATACCGGTACGTGTACATGCGTGTACATACCGGTACGTGTACATGCGTGTACATACCGGTACGTGTACATGCATGTACCGGTATAGCACTTTGAGATTTTTATTAATGAAAAGTGCATTATAAATGGAATTCATTATTATTATGGTAATGGTAAATGGAGCTTATTTATATAGCGCTTTCTAGCCCCCTGTGAGGAGCCCCAAAGCGCTTTACAATACCAGCCATCCACCCATTCATTCAGACATTCATACACCGGTAGTGGTAGCCTGCCTTGCAAGGCGCCATCCAGACCTACCGGGAGCAACTCGGGGTTAAGTGTCTTGCCCAGGGACACAACGGCACATGGTGGGCGGATGCGGGATTCGAACCTCCAACCTTCCGATCAGGGGTCGACTGCCATTACCACTACACCACGGCCGCCCCATACCGGTACATGTACATACATACTACATACATACATACGTATGTAAATGTATGTATTTATATGTACATACCGGTACGTGTACATGCATGTACATACCGGTACGTGTACATGCATGTACATACCGGTACGTGTACATGCATGTACATACCGGTACGTGTACATGCATGTACATACCGGTACGTGTACATGCATGTACGTGTACATATAAATACATACATTTACATACGTATGTATGTATGTAGTATGTATGTAGATGGCCTCGTTCATAGGAACGATGGTTTGAGAGAGGAGTAAAGGAGGCCATCTTTGTGAAAAGAAACCGTCCATCATTAAAAAGGGGTGGAGGCCTCCTGGTTCAACTGTCCCCCTCCTACAATGCTGTTATTGCTAGTATCACTCAGCCCTCTGTGAATAGCAAACAACCATCAGGGTACTAACGATCCATCGTTAGGCTGATGGTCCTCCTTGATCATGGGAGCAGCTGGTTTTGTTTGTCATCAGAAAACTGGTTGATCCACTGAGAGGGTGCTATTTATAAGACTAAGCTGAATACAGCAGCTCAGACTGAGGAAGTCTTTCAGACGAAAGACGAAACATTTCTACTTTTTTGTTTTGTTTTGTTTTTTGAATGTCCAGAGGACCAGACTTAGCTTTTTTAAATATGTATTTTACTTTACTGAAACTTCAAAATAATTATAATGGTCGTCTTTTCTTTTAACAGGTGTTTTTTTCCGGATAAATCCAGAAAAGGGAACCAAAGTGGAGAACAAACACTCAAAGCGTCGTCTCAACCTGAACCCCCGAGTCCTCACCCTGATACAGGAACTCACCGATCACGAGTGGTGTGACACCTAAATAAGGACTCTCTCTGTGGACTCTAACTTGTTCAGTGAAGAGGTACTGCAAGTTTTTGCTTTTTGGACTGTTAGCAGGAAAAAAATATTTGAAGTTTCTGCTATGTGGACTGGTCATTGAAGAAGCACTGCAAGTTTTTGTTTTGTGGACTGTTAGCAGGAAAAAAATATTTGAAGTTTCTGCTATGTGGACTGGTCATTGAAGAAGCACTGCAAGTTTTTGTTTTGTGGACTGTTAGCAGGAAAAAAATATTTGAAGTTTCTGCTATGTGGACTGGTCATTGAAGAAGCACTGCAAGTTTTTGTTTTGTGGACTGTTCTGTTGGAGAAAAGGTACCGGTACTACAAGTTGTTGCTTTGTGGACGGTTGACGTATTGCACATTTTTGCCTAAACTTCCACATTTCCACATTTTTTTGTTTAAAGTATTAAGACAACTGCTAAAAATGTAAACATTTACATTTAATTTATTTTAAGCTTTTTGCCTGGCATTTGGTACATTTTGTTAATTGAAAACTGTCTTGACTAAAAGAGGCTAATCTTCAGTTTTTGATTGTGGATTAAGTCAGAGTTGCTGAATTGTTTAAAAATGGTGACAATAAATTTTTCAAAAGTGATATGTACCTCTCATTCCATGATGTTACATTTTGCATGTTTTGTAATGACAGTAGTAGTACTGGTAGTCAGTTAGCGGGTTTAAAAAGTAACTCTTACCATTTAATTTTGAATAGACCGGTGGCCCTCACCCCGATAGTCGCTAAATGTTTTGAGAAACTGGTCATGTCCCACATCAAGGCAACCGTCAACATCAATGAGGACCCTCATCAATACGCATACCGTGAGAACCGATCAACAGAGGACGCCATTTCTTCCGTGGTCCACACTGCTCTCACCCACCTGGATCAGAAAGACTCATACGTGCGTCTGCTCTTTGTGGACTTCACATCTGCCTTCAACACCATGATCCCCCAAACTCTGATAGACAAACTATCTACACTTGGACTAAGCCCCTCTATTTGTAACTGGGTACTAGACTTCTTAACAGACAGACCACAGTCCGTGAAGATCCACAACTTCTCCTCCTCCACCATAACCCTCAGCACTGGCTCTCCTCAGGGATGTGTGCTGAGCCCCCTTCTGTTCACTCTGCTCACATATGATTGTACAGCCACACTTCCAGGCTGTCATATTGTTAAGTTTGCAGATGATACAGCGGTGGTGGGATGCATCACAAACAATGATGAGTCCAGCTACAGACAGGAGGTGGAACACCTGGAGAGCTGGTGCAAAGAGAATAATCTTCACATGAATGTGAAGAAGACAAAGGAGATGATTGTGGACTTCAGAAGGAACAAACACACCCATGCCCCACTGAAAATAGGTGGGTCTGCAGTGGAAGTGGTCTCCAGCTACAAATACTTGGGTGTACACATGAATGATAACCTCAGCTGGAGCAACAACACCACCAGCCTGATCAAGAAAGGTCATCAGAGACTCTACTTCCTCAGACGGCTGAGACGAGCTGGTCTGAGCAGCCCAGTTCTCACCTCCTTCTACAGGTGTGCAGTGGAGAGCATCCTGTGCTCCAGCATCAACGTGTGGCATGGAGGCTGCACAGTTGAAGAGAGGAAAGCTCTGCAGAGAGTGGTGAAGGCTGCACAGAAGTCTGTTGGAGTCAGTCTCCCCACCATCACAGACATTTACACCTCTAGATGCAGGAAAAGAGCCACCTGTATCATGAAAGACCTCACTCATCCAGCACACTCACTCTTTGCCCCACTCCCCTCAGGACGGAGGTTGAGGAGCATCAAGTGTAGAACCACTAGACTGAGGAACAGCTTCTACCCTGAGGCTGTTAGACTCATGAATAAATAAAAATAAAATTAAAATAAACACTGCAAAATATCACATCATGCTGATGCTGATCTGTTTTCTTGTTGCTGTGTTCATCTGTGTTCATCTGTGACCATCTGCTCATACAAACTCATGTTCGTGCTGCTGTTTATTCCCACTATATTAGGCTTAGTGTATTACTAGTTGATGTTTTTCTTAGTTAGTTCTCGATGTTATTACTGTTTTTCTCTTTCATTTGTTGTTGGATGTAACTGGGACCTCGTGTACATAATCTCGTTTTCATCTCATGTACCACATGCGGTGCAAATGACAATAAAGACTCTCTGACTCTGACTCTCTGACTTAATTTGATTATTATTAGCGATGAACAAAATACACAATATCCTTTATTTTACATACAAAATTTTACTGTGGTTTTACCAGTTTAAATTAGTTTTTTGTTTGATATTTCCCAGTTAATTTAGCCAGTTGATGATGTACTAAAAACATTTATTAGAGGTAAGAAATACAGGAAAGGGTCTTCTTATGTAGAACAAAACTGTAAAATTAACGTTTAAAAATGAGTTGGTAGTAAGTTGTAGGTATTTAGTAATTCTAAGTGGGGTTAAATTTACATCAGTCCACACAAATAAAAAAAAATAAGTTAACACTAAGCATGGCTAATGAGTTATCTGAACTTATTTTTTTTGTATTAGTTGTACTACTTGATTTAGTACTGCAAACTTAAAAAAGATTAGCTTTTCTTACTCACTAATCTTAAGACTACTTTGCTTAATTTTTTTGAGGCAACGACTTTGCGTACTTTTTTAAGTAAGGTCAACTAATTGGATCTTACAGTGTTTGGCAATTTTTTTCAGCTGCCCCCTTCTGCAGGGGTTGCCACAGTGAGAAAAATGTCACGGTGGATTTTGACAAATGTTGTACATCGAATGCTCTCACCGACAAAACCTTGGCTCAAACCCGTATACTCAGGATTACAAAACCGTGTCATTGGCCGGCAAGCCACAGCAGCCCCCTTGTTTCCCATGTCATTAATGTCCCCAAAGTATTGCCAAATATCCCAAATAACTCTTCTCTCTCTTCTACAAATCCAAAGAACAAAACTTCACAATGTGATGTGTGTTACACTTTTGCTAAACTTATTACATTTAAAGTGTTTGCCTACACCCTAGATAATCTGCTGTAGAGGTAATATGTGTAAAGTCAATAAAAGTATGAACAAAAACAACACATATTGAACACAGTATTTCATGATGAATCTCTCTTATGTAACTTAATTTTCTGCTCTGATGAAATTTAACTTTACTTGGACCAAATAAGGTAATTGTTGCTTGAGGGAGCATTTAACAGCAGTACTTAAAGAGCAATTCATGTTGTTGTAAGTTATAAAATTCCCCTCAAAGTTAAGTACTGTTGCATTCAGTCCATGCACACTGAACCAAGGGAAATCTGATTCAGTCCACTGGTGAGATTGAACTGTTGTTTGCACTCCTGCAGAAAACACAAAAAATCTGCTCCAGGTTAGAGACAGGGCCCAAGCTTATAAAATCACTTCCCCAAGTCTGGGAATCCCTGTATCCCTCGAGCGATGCCCAAGTCCTAATTGGCTTTTGTGATTGGCTTGTTAGATATCGAGGGTCCAATTGTGAAATTCCCACTCAACTCATTCATTTTCAAGGTGAGCCAGTGGGCCTTAACAAGATGTTCGGTCCTGCAAGCAGACTGCTGTGATTCTCTAGAGACCGGATTGGGCCCTCTCACACTTCTTTTGTCTTAGAAAGGAGCTCCCTCAGGTGATGACCAGGGCCAGAGAGATCAAAGAGTGTGTCACTATAACACTCTCACTGTTAATCACAAATTCATTCCTTACTCACAGTATACCCAACTAATTAAACTTGATTCCCAGGAAGAAGCTTGACTTCAGCACTTAGGGTGAACCTTAGCTATAATTGCGGCCACAGCTGAAATCCCACACAGAAAGCAAAAAAACGAAGACTGGAAAACGAGATTTTATAGATTGACTGTGCCTACTTTTGGTCATTTGGAGATGAGCATTTCAGCACATTTGACAATTTGTCTATGCGAGCAAGCAAAAAATTGCTATTGATAATATTGACAGAGTGGCATCTTGTCTCCCTTGATAGTGTAATTGACTTTAAAATTCAATACTAGGAGGCAAGTCACAATCACAAGAAAAAGTCACTTTTTAAGACCTAATATTGATTTACAGAGAATTCATCCAGTTCAGTACAGATAACTTTTAACTTTAAAAAAAATCATACAGGTAATACATTTACCAGATTAAAATATTGGTTTGTGAAGATTTTTTATAATAACTTGCATGACGTAGATGACAGTTTCTCTTGAAAGGGGATGTATGCTCTTTGACACTGATGGATAATGCTAGGACAATTTGTTTACAAATGACTTGTTTCTAATTAACTTCATCTTATTAGGAATCTGCCTTCAGTGCATAACAGTAAATTCCTTCCATTACACACAGCAATGTCTGTTAAAGACAGTTATTCAGTGTGTCTTTCTTTAAATGGGGTGTCCCCTCAAAGTTTTGACTATATTAGTTTAAAAAAAGAAAAAAAGAAAGGAAAAAAAAAATAGAAATAGTCCGTGGCGCTCAAAACTATACATGGATTTTGTGGTTATGCACCAAATGTTTTGGTAAATTGTCCCTCGTTTATAACAATGGCAGTTAACTTTGTTTTTGTATTGGAAAACACTTGGGTCCTCTTGGGTAATTGCCTCAAATAGCCCGTTCTGGACAAGTGAGAGAGAAAAAAACTAAACATGAGTAAAACATTGCAAGGCTGAGGTCAATTATAATTAAGAGTCTGAGCTGTGGCTAAAATCCAATATGTAATATGTGGATTTGGGTTTGAATCATGACTAAATAAACCAGTGCAGATAAAAATCAATCAGTGCATAGAGGGAGGTGTGACAGACAGACAGACAGACAGACAGACAGACAGACAGACAGACAGACAGACAGACAGACACAGACAGAAGACAGAGACAGACAGACAGAGACAGAGACAGACAGGCAGTAAGGCCGGTGGAATATAACATAACCAGAGTACAATGAAAGCTGAATATAAAATCAAGATCTTAAAATAGAAATATGCTAACGTGTAGCTGACAGTTTGGCAAATACCTTTACTTTTCTACACACTCTTTGAATCTGCTTTCACATCTGCACACTAGTCTGTTACCCTAAGGTTTGTTTAAACACAGCATCTTACAATATCAACCACTTTTCAATGGAATCTGTGTGTCAAAACACAACAACCCACATTGCTACAACATCAGTAAAGACCAATAAAATATTTGCAATAAAATGATGCTATCCTTCTTGGAACCATCACCTTACAAAGATAAGCTAAAACCAGATGCCCCAAACATTTGGAAAATTAAGTTATTTAGAAAAACTGACATTTTTTTCTAGGGATGGGGCAGATCCGATCCAGTATCGGTATCGGTATCCGATACCAGCATTATTTAAGTATCGGGTATCGGATAAAAACCTGCCGATACTTTTCCGATCCAGCTTCAAAGAGCACTTGTGTTTAATCACATTCTGTGACTGTACTCCCCTTAACCAATGAGAGAGTTGATTTTGTTGTCTTTCCCATTATAACCAATAGTTATAACCAATAGTTTGTCCAGCTAAAGCTGAAAAAACTAAAAAAGCGCTAAGCATGATGGGAAACACAACACAGCCACTCCCCTTAACTAATAAGAGAGTGGATTTTGTTGTCTTTCCCATAATGCTTAGCGTTTTTTTAGTTTTCCAGCTTTAGCAGTGAGCCATGAGCTACTGTTGTTTTTAGTTTTCCAGATTTAGCTGGAAAAGTTTTCCAGCTAAATCTGTTTTCCAGCTATAATCCACTCTCTTATTGGTTAAGGGGAGTGCTGTGTTGTCTTTCCCATCATGCTTAGCGCTTTTTTAGTTTTTTCAGCTGCACCATGAGTAAGGAGGACATGTGTATGGTATAATTGCCTCCTGTCCTGTGAGCTGTTAAAGTCAGTAGGTTCCCTATTGTAAGGCTTAAAAGTGTCTACATTGGGTTTATCTCACACAATGTTAAAATGAATAGTTTGGGTGCAAAAGTTTCATTATACAGTGTCACATACCTGAACAGTATCGGATCGGAAAAGTATCGGTATCGGTCGATACTGAGTTAATAAGTATCGGTATCGGATCGGAAGTGAGAAATGTGGATCGGTGCATCCCTATTTTTTTTCCCAGTCTTTAGCAGTAGCTCATTTGGTGTCCTTCTTGACACCAAGCCATCTTCCAAAAGGTGTTTGCCTCGCTGTGCATGTATTTGCACTCAGACCTGCCTGCTATCATTCATGATCAAGCACTGCACTGGTAGTACCTGAGCCCACACTTGAATTGGAAAATGTTCTGGTGCTTGGTGTACTTTCTTGGGTGCCCTGAAGCCTTCTTCACAACAAATGAACCTCTATCAGTGTAGTTCTTGATTATTAAAAGTATATATTGATTAAGGTGCAGTCTCACTAGCAGCAAAATCCTTGTGTTTGAAGCCTTTTTGTGTAAAGCAATAATAACTGCACATGTTTACTTCCAACCACAGCTAACAGATAAATAACTTTAATTTTTAAGCGCCACCCTTCTTTGGAAGCAACCAGTCCATTATTTTAACTCAATCAGCATGACAGAGTGATGCTTGTCGCTTGTCCTTGTCAACACTCTTGCCTGTGTTAACAAGAGGAACACTGACATGATGCCGACAGGTCATTTTGTGGCTGAAATGCAATAAACAACATTCAGAGATGAAGTACCTTTTCAATGGCTAGAAAGTTCAAGATTATTATCCCCAAGGGGCAATTTGTTTCAGTCAGTAGGTATGCAAAAAAAAAAAGTTCAATACAGTACAGAAACAACTGGACTTTATTTGTAACATAAGACGTTTCACTCTTCATCCGAGGAGCTTTCTCAATTCAAAGAGCAACAATAATGCAGGTTGTAAAGGCTGAGATAAGAGACACACATACCTATCAATGGACATAGGTATGTGTTTCTGTATTGAACATTTTTATTTTATTTTATCATGTCCTGGATGACTGAGAATCTTCACCAGCATAGGTATGCAAAACATCCAAACTAGACAAGATATCAAAATAACAGTAAAGAAATCATCACTGTTTGTTGAGATGCCTGATCGCCAGAGCCGGATCTGCCTATACGAGAATGAAGCGGCTGCTTAGGGCCCCGTGGCCACTAGGGGGCCCCATGATGGACACACCACAAAATGACTCACTGTAGTTTCACTACCTGTCCAAAAAACATAGATTCAAAGTTAATCATTTGCAATTTGGCAATCAGCTGCTGATGAACTGAGTGACAACTGAATTATTATTTTCCCGGAAATCTCCCGTATTATAATATTATATATAAAAAAAAAAAAAACATTCCGGTGCCTCTGTCACTAGCCTCGCGAGAACTGCCACCTGCAGTAGCCTCGATGGCAGTTCTCGCGATGTTAGGGCTGGCGCGGTCAGGAACAAACCCGGAAAAACACAGAGATGGATGTAACGAGAGAGAAGGCGTCCGCGTCCCTGCCAAAAAAGTTAAGACTTCGTGTAAATATCTTGAAAAATGGGACAGCGAATTTACTTTCGGGTGGGGCACAATTACGCGTTTTTTAAGATTTGTAACTGCGACTTTAGTGTCTCTCATGGGGGAAGGAACGATGTCCGTCTGCATGAAAAATCCATCCAGCACAAACGCGGGCTAGAGGTAAGAATGTTCACAGCATTTCAATGTCAACAAAGGTAGGCATATCAGATTGTGATCACATAACTGGTTTGAAAGAGGCTGATAGGTAATTATTTTAGATTTCTTGTAAACCTGTCTTAAAATGTAAGGGGTCCTGGACTTTGGTTGGGCTAGTGCAGGGGTCTGCAACCTGCGGCTCTGGAGCCACATGCAGCTCTTTGGTCCCTCTGCAGTGGCTCTTCCAAGCTTTGATCAAAACTAACTTTAAACTGAATTTTATTTGTTCTTATAACAACAAAAAGGGCTAGTTTTAGCAGTCTTTCCTGACATTTCCTTTGCAAATGTGTGAATACTAGAACTAATAGAAGGAGTAAAACATAAGTTAACTTTATTTATTTGAAGTAGGATATTTAATTTTTCCACAATTAAAATAATTTACCTAGACCTGCATAGTTCATTATTTTATTTTTTATTTGGGAAAGAT
>JBBPBX010029045.1:16844-36135 GCA_038048925.1 Garcialebias charrua | reverse complement strand
AATACAAATTAATGCAGATCAGAAGTGTTTCCATCTGCTGGCTTGAAGCGCTTCTTCCAAGCCGCGCTCAGCGTCATTACGTCAGACGTCAGCGTCATTACGTCAGACGTCAGCGTCATTACGTCAGACGTCAGCGTCATTACGTCAGACGTCAGCGTCATTACGTCAGACGTCAGCGTCATTACGTCAGACGTCAGCGTCATTACGTCAGACGTCAGCGTCATTACGTCAGACGTCAGCGTCATTACGTCAGACGTCAGCGTCATTACGTCAGACGTCAGCGTCATTACGTCAGACGTCAGCGTCATTACGTCAGACGTCAGCGTCATTACGTCAGACGTCAGCGTCATTACGTCAGACGTCAGCGTCATTACGTCAGACGTCAGCGTCATTACGTCAGACGTCAGCGTCATTACGTCAGACGTCAGCGTCATTACGTCAGACGTCAGCGTCATTACGTCAGACGTCAGCGTCATTACGTCAGACGTCAGCGTCATTACGTCAGACGTCAGCGTCATTACGTCAGACGTCAGCGTCATTACGTCAGACGTCAGCGTCATTACGTCAGACGTCAGCGTCATTACGTCAGACGTCAGCGTCATTACGTCAGACGTCAGCGTCATTACGTCAGACGTCAGCGTCATTACGTCAGACGTCAGCGTCATTACGTCAGACGTCAGCGTCATTACGTCAGACGTCAGCGTCATTACGTCAGACGTCAGCGTCATTACGTCAGACGTCAGCGTCATTACGTCAGACGTCAGCGTCATTACGTCAGACGTCAGCGTCATTACGTCAGACGTCAGCGTCATTACGTCAGACGTCAGCGTCATTACGTCAGACGTCAGCGTTACGCATGTCTACAGTAAACAGGAAGTAGCGGTTGAAAACAGAACCCGACCACACATCTCGTCAAAATGGAGAGAATATTTCAGGTACGTGTTGCTATCGGGCAAGTTGTATTTATTCTGTCATGCCAACTAGTTTTAGCGATGTTACATGTTGTCCGGAGCGGAAACAGCTGATCAGTCACGTGACGTGAATGTTCGCTACGGCAGCACGAGTCGGCAAATGTGTTTCCATCTGTCGTTTTGCGCATCTGCTCATTTTCGCAGATCCCAAAAACCACCTCAAGCGAGCGTATAAACTTTTTGGCGAACTTGAGAAAGTAAATACGGATTTTGCCGTTTCCATTAAGCTTTTCTGCTGCGATACTTCAAAATGCGCACCTAGAAACCTTGATGGAAACACGGCTAATGTTAAGTCAGGTCCTCTGGATGGATTCTCGTTGATACGTTTTGTCTTTATCCAAAAGACTTCTTCAGTCTGAGGCGCTGCAACAAACCCAGTCAACCAGTTTGAGGTGCCAAAACTAGCTGTTCACATGCAAAAGTAGGACCATCAGCCTGACAATTGATCATTAGTGCCGATGGTCAAATTCCGTGCACTAACGACAAACTGTTTTTTTGCACTAACGACAAACTGTTGTGGCACCAACGACCAACTGATGATCCTACTTTTTAGTTTTTTTGTTTTAGTTTTGTTTTTTTGACTGGGTTTGTTGCAGCACCTCAGACTGAAGTATTTTGGATAAAAGACGAAACGTATCAACAAGAATCCATCCAGAAGAACTGACTTAACATTGTTAGAAAAGAGAAAAGGTTGTTTTGTTTTTATTGTACCGTATTTTCCCGACTAGATCGCACCGGAATATAGGTCGTTTTGTCCAATTATTGCCAAAAATTTGGAAAAATTCATAAACGGGTCGCACCTACGTCACCGCCAACGTAACGCGTCATCCACCGCTGACGTGACGCATCACCGCTGAGACAACCCTGAAATGTGGACGAGTGTTTAGCTCTGTTGCAAATGTCCGCCACAGGAGAACAGCAAGGCTTTTAAGAAGATTAACACTTAAAAACAATTATTTTTTTGCTAAAAATTAGAGCTGACATTATAGCACAAGGGTTCCTGAGCTTAACCGTTCCTTAATAAATTCACGAAATGGTCAAATCTGCTGGATTTAATATATACTGTATTAAATATACACGGAAATAAAACTGAAGCTAACAACAAGAGACAAGTCCGTCTCTAAAACAACAAATAAAAAATCGAATTTTATCTCAAATGTCTCATACAGGTCAACAGTTTGTAAATGAAACTCATAACACTCTGTAAGCAGAAAAAATATCCGCCGTGTGGTTTATTAGCTATTTGCTAAGATATACACGGAAATAAAAACGGAAGCTAACACGAGACGAGTCCGTCTCTAAAACAACAAATAAAAAATCTAATTTTATCTCAAATGTTTCATACAGGGCAACAGTTTGTAAATTAAAGCCATATAATTACACTCTCTAAGCTGAAAAAATATCTGCCGAGTGGTTTATGAGCTATTTATCTAAATAGTATCAGTTTACGGTAGCTAACCGCTAACAACAAAGCTAAAAGAACGATTTATTTTTTTATCTCGCACATCTCATAAAGCTAGTCACTTGTAAATGTCCATACATTTTTTTTCTCTTTTGTTTTCTATTGTTTATTGTTTAAGGAAATTCTACCATTGCTGTTCATCGTTCTTTAGTTTTAGCAGGTCGCTTTCGAATGAGGCTCAATAAGATTTACCTGACTAAATAAAGGTTGAATGAATACAGTGATTACTTTCTGTAAGTTTGATAAAAATCTGTCCTGTGGTTCTTGACTTATCTTGCTAACAAACACAGCTAACAGTAGTTACCTCCAGAGCAGGAGGCCGGGCAGCGACAAAGTCAGTCCGAGCAGAGGAGGCTTTTTTTCGGACACATAAGCGGTCGGTGGACTTTCTGGAAGTGTACCCTAGCGGACAAAAGTGGTACTGCACCATTTTTTGCCAAAATGAAAAAAGGTCACATCTGAGCCAAAATTGGTCTAAAAATATGGGAAAAAATCCATAAACAGGTCTCACCTCTCTATAGGTCGCAGGGCATGCAAATTAGAAGAAAAAAACATGACCTCTAGTCTGGAAAATACGGTAGGCCAATAATAGGTTTTTATTTTGTGGACTTCTGCTCTTTGTCAGGTGGAAGACGTGCACAAGAAGTTTGTTGCTCTCAAAGACGCAGAGGCTGGAGGCTGGGTGGAAGAGCACAAACCCCCACCGTGCCAGAGGAAGATGGTGAAGGTGAATCCTCCTAAATGTGGCTTTATTAAAAATATTGGACTTGTATGTTTTGAATTTGTCTCCCTTTGTTTTGTTTTCGTGTATATTAATGGGTTTCTGATGTCGTCTTTCATTACTGTTTCTCTGATCTTTAAGTTTTGTTTTCTTTCGTCAGAAACCGCCAGTAGCACCACCAGCAAAGCCAGCTGTTACCAAAGCTGCAGCCAAGTCTCGTCTGGCTGCCGTGAAAGCTGCCATGAAAGCCAAACAGCAGGCAGCCGAGGCAGAGAAAGCTCCAAACACAGAAAACCAACAGGAACCTCAACCCCAAGCAGAGGCCCAAACTCAGGAAACGGTGGTCTTTGATGGAGGTTTCTTTAAAGTGGAGAGTCCAGCCAAACCATCAGGTGAGAGCAACGGCCCTGATGTCTGCTTGACTTTTTGTCCTCCTTTCTTCTTGTTGAACCATAAGATTTGTTCTTTACCTCATGTTTGTTTCCAGCTCGGAGATCAAGTCGCAGGAGCGCTGCTGTGCTTCCTCAGGCCTCTCCCGTCTCTCTGCTCTCACCCAGAAGAGTCACTCGAAGGTCCCTCCTGCAGGCCCAGACTCCTGTTGGTGCACGGGCTTCTCCTGCTACACTTGGCCACACTCCAGGCCAGCTCCACCTCAGCCTTGAGCAAACTCCAGCGTCGAAGTCTCGGCGCGACACTCCTCGGGCCACTCAGAGCAGAAGGGACACCGTAAACGTCTCTCTGGGTTTCTCACCTGTAAAGGAAGTGCCTTCAGAAGAGGTCCAGTCTGAGCAGAACCTCACACAGCAGTCAGAAAGTGTCTCTGTGCAGGAAGAGCCTGAAGCAGCAGTTTCTGTAGAAATGGAGGATGATAAACCAGCTGTCACTGTCACCAGTGACCTCCCACAGACACCGGGACTTCCCCCCTCTCCAGTTCTGCAGGCTCCAGAGCCTCCATCATCCCTGAGTTTCTTGCTGTCCCCTTGTGGAACTTTAAGTCCTCCACCCACTTCCTCTCCTGCTGTGCAGCTTCATGTGGAGGCCCAGCAGTCCGAGTGTGTCACATCTGATGGTTCCATCATTGAGGTACGCGAGGTTGGTTTGTGTACAGTACTGTAATTATTTCATCCTGCTGGAATGGCTGTATGTATTTGATCATGCAATAATTGTTCTTAAACCTTTAGGGGGTTCCTGTTTTTGACATTGAGCGCTACCTCCAGCCTTCACAAAGATGCAGCTTGTCACCTAGAGATGTGGGTGCTGGAGAGATGTTGTCACCCAGGGGGGCAGATGTCGAGATGGAGAGTCCCAGAGGTCAACCTGAGGAACTTGTGTGTCGGGAGCCAGGTACGTGTCCACAAGTACACTGCATGCACACAGCAGACAGTTGTTGGGCTTTGTGCTTCGTTAGAGCTGCAGCACGGTTTTATACAACCCCAGTTATATAAAAAGTTGGCATGTTTGTTAGTGTAAATAAAAACTGAATGCAGAAATTTGCAATTTATTGCAATATTATTAATATTTATATTCATAACGGCACATAGTGTATCAAACGTTCAATTATAAATGTAGTTTATATATACTTTTTAAAAGGCATTTAATTTGATGGTACAGCTTCTGGCATGGGCAGTTTACACACCAGTAGAGGAACCATCAATGCAGTAAAATTAGACTGGTTGTGAGAATGTTCCCATCCAGACAGGGTCATGTTCAGTCAAGGCTTTGCATATTTCAGCACGTCTTGGTAGAGGAGTTTGAACTGGTCTGCCTGCTGTCCAGACCTCTCACTAGCCGTGTTTCCATCAAGGTTTCTTGATGCGCATTTTGAAGTATCGCATCAGAAAAGCTGAATGCAAACGCCACGATTCGAATTAACTTCCTCTAATTCGCAAAAAAGTTGATGCGCTCGCTTGAGGTGGTTTTTGGGTTTTTCGAAACAGAGCTGATGCGCAAAACGAGAGATGGAAACAGATTTGCCGACTCAGTTCTGACGTAGCGAACATTCACGTCATGTGACTGATCAGCTGTTTCCGCTGTAACATCGCTAAAACTAGTTGGCATGACAGAATAAATACAACTTGCCCGATAGCAACACATACCTGAAATATTCTCTCCATTTTGCCGAGATGTGTGGTTCGGTTCCTGTTTTCAACCGCTACTTCCTGTTTACTGTAGACGTGCGTAACGCTGACGTCTGACGTAATGACGCTTTGCGTGGCCTGGTGGATTCGCTTCAAGCCAGTTGATGGAAACACTTCTGATTCGCATTAATTTTTATTTACATTTTTGCGAAATTTCAAAAATTCGCTCAAAATTCGAATTGAAAATAGATGGAAACACGGTTAATGGGACATTTCCCTAAAAAAACAGTGTCTGGTCTCAGTTTCTAAATTTTTAGTAAAGGAAGAGGAGATGCTTTACAGTGGTAAACTATTGCTGCTATAAAATCCAAAATGACCATACTTTCTCCATAAAATTGGTATAAATTCTTAGTTTAAAGATGTTTATTATGCTTGATTGTAAATAAGATATGGGTTTATGAGAGGCATAAATCCTTTCAGCCTGTTTTTGTTTACATAAAGTGCAACTTGCCAACATTTTCAGATTTGGGGTTGTGTAACGTTTCTTTGGGGTGATTAAATATAATGGGAATTAAACTGTAAACCTTCATGTTGCAGGTTTTAAATAAAACGTGTGCTTGCCTGATTGTTGATGAAAACCTCACTGTTTTTATTTACCGTATTTTATTTTTTATGGCCATCCTGTCACAGCGTTCTCAGCGGTGTCTTCAGTCTTTCCAACTCCACAGGTACGGGTTTTTTCACTTTTCTTGTCTTTAGATCCAAACACTAATTTAAATTAACACTCATGTCTTTAATAAAGACGTTTCTTTGTTGTTGCTGAAAAGAGTTCTTTGTCGTTTTTAGGTGCCGACTGCTGAGTCAGACCTGCTTCTGTTCACCCCCGACCTAAAGGACAGGATTCGTGAATCCGTCTGTCCCAGTGAGCTCATGGTCTTCACCCCACCTTCCATCGTGTAGTCAAATCTATTTAAATGTTGTCTGTGTTTGGTTTTCACTTACGGTAAATACTTTTGAATTTCCTTTTAGAGTTAAAAAAAAATAGCTTTTTGAATAGTTGAATAAAGTTGACTCCTTTCTAAGCATGAAGTCCAGTTGTCATCCTTTATCATGAATAAGCAAAACACTTCTTGCTTTGGGTAAGAATATTTTATGGATTTTATTTTATTTTTTGGTGCAAAAGTTTCCTTGAGCTTGACGTAAAAGCAGTGAGTTACGGTAGTTGCTGTTTCAGTTCTCCGGTGTGCTCGTCTTCCTCATTTCTCTTGTCACTAACTGATGATGATCGACTGCCGGGATGAAACTTTGGTCAAAAAACTGTCGAGTCATCAGGATCCTGCGCTCCACTTCCTGGCTTTGGACCACATCCTGCCCTTCACTTTGATGCTCGCTGTGATCTAAAAGAAAAATGCAAAATATTGACTTTTAATTGGGAGAAAACAAATGTGGACAAATGTGGATACATTTTTATTGCAATTCTGGTGAGTTAACTCTTAAAGTCCATTTTAATAAGTCATACTGTTTATGTTGGACAAGATTACAAACGATGCACAAGTGCAACACTTCCTGGCGTTTCAATTTACCGTATTTTTCGGACTATAAGGCGCACTTAAAATCCTTAGTTTCTCACAAATCGATGGTTAATGAATTAATTCTGGTTGTGCTTACTGACCTCAAATTGATTTTATGTGGTACATGGTGCTCAAAAATCTGTCACAATGAACTTGTTTTGCTTGGTACATCTACAGCCTTATGTATGAAAACAGACCCGTTATTTGATATTGTGCCTTATAGTCTGATAAATACGGTATTTAAGCATCTACAGTGCACACAGCATGACTGAAACGACCAAACACCTGTGAAGTGAGGTATTTCTTGACTTTTGACTTGTCCACTTTTTATGTCCTGGTCAGTGACGTGTCGTGTCTGAAACAAGATTTGAGTTAAAGATCTACAACAATATGAAAAAATCTTCATCTCCATGAAATAATAGTTAAAATGTTGCTATTTTAACTTGTGATATTGGACTCGTTGTCTGATAGCTTCTTTAGATTTTCTACAGAAATGCATATTTGAAGAACAAAACATTTTCTGGTGAGTGGTTGGAAAGGATCTGACCTGTTGGTTAGAGCCTTCTTTCTCATCAGCCTCCATGAGGTTCTCTCTGATCCGATCATCAGATCTGAGCAGAACCTGGTCCCCCGGAGCGTCACAGTCCTGACCTTTCACTTCTGCACAGACCAGGAGAGCCTCGAAAAACTCCAGGAATGTGATCTGCAACAGAAGCACAACTCTGGGTATTTAGAGAAGAAAGGATCACACGAAGCAGATCAGGGGTCTGCAAGCTGTGGCTCTGGAGCCACATGCAGCTCATTCTGTAGCAGCCATATTTAAATCATATCGTTAATAACCTCACAGGAAAACTGAAGACATGGAAGGTCATTCTGATATTAGGTTCAACAGCTTGCCTTTAACCCTATTAAAACGCCGGTGTCTCTATAGACACTTTTTCCACACGTTTTCCAAACTATTTTTAGATTACCGTAACTCTGCAACCGTTTGTGCTATCAGAAAAATTCAAACGGTGTCTGAAAGAAAAAAAAGTGCGCTTTTAGGCTCTTTTTGCTACAGTTACGGTAGTCACCCTCCGTGAGCTGGAAAGCGAGTCCTTTGTCTTCAGCACGAACAGAGTGCAGCTTGAGCAGGAAAAACATGCGCAGCAGAGCAGAGATTCAGATAAAACTATGTCAAATCAAGGAATAAAAAGACAATAAAGAGATTCCTGGATGATTTGAATTTGGAGAAGTTTCTTTTTGTTCTTCTGAAGAAAAAGCTGAAAAAACATTTGATCTAACAATCTAATAACTTTTTGAATTTTATTTCTGAATGAATGAGGGCTGTTATTTGGTGGATAATTGTTTTATACTGGGTACATATAATAGGATATAGTTTTATTTCATTTTTTATATTTTATTTTGTTTTTGGAATAGTATATCAAGTCTATAACATATACTATTCATCAGTTTGTACTTTGTTTGTGTAGAAGATAATGAGAAAATGTAGGGAGGGGAAATTCGCCTGTAAATAATTTGAATTGTTAGTCTGTTTCTTATTTGTAAAAATAAGTGAGAATAAAAAAAACATTGTAAATATGTTCTATAGTGTTGAAATTGTTAATTTATGATGCAAAATCTGTACTGCATGTTCAAATGCAGTGTTTTATTTGCATAAAATCTCTAAAATCTAATTTCGCTTATTGTTTTTTCTTGATGTTAAACAGTTTAATAGTTGTTTTTTAACAAGTATAATGTAAAATAATGCCATATATTGAAAGATCTAAATATTCTGAACAAATGTGCTGAAGCACTTGTCCATAGAACATTTTCTTCATATTTTCTAGTGAAAAACAAGTAAAAATTGCCAGGCGGAAATTTGAGGCTTAGGTGTAAAAGGGTTTGATAAAACATTAAAATCTAAATTGAATAAACTCAAACATATTTTTGTCTCCATCTTGACTACATGGTATTTTTGTATTTTTCCAGAAATATAAGTGAGACGGTCTGTTTGGACTTTATTACACAATATATATATTTCCTTTATAAGAGTTTAGCCTTTTTCTTTGTTCTAACATTAAAATGCAGATGCTGGCAACAGTTTAGTGCTGATCTTTGACTTCATAATGTCACAAACAGTTTGTGTGTAAATAAAAGTGTTTGAATAAAATATACTTAGTTGTGTTTTAATTTCAAGCTTCAAGCATGTTTTTATGGCTCTGAGCAAATTATTTGGACAGGGAGCAGGAGTGGTTATTTAACTGGTATACAGCTGTGTCGTCATCCTTCAGCGAGCAGTGATAAACAGTAACTTGTGGTTTGCACGGCAGAGACGAACCTCCAGTTCCAGAAAGGACAAGTTGTTGGAGTCCTGGCTTTCAGCAGTGATGATCTTCATTAGAGTCGCGGTTGTGAGCTGGTGATCGTATAGGCGCAGATCCTGCACAGAATGACACTGGTTGATAATAAAACTTATACAGTATCTGCTGCTGTATCTCCAACATAAACTGAACAACGATAGATAAGTTCGTTCATAATGAGGAACATACAGCTCTTGAATAGGAATATGCAGTGAATGCATTGCTAAAGAATTCTAAAGCAATAAACATTCACACTGCATATAACTTGCTGAAAAAAGCTGAAATTGGCTAAAAACGTTGAATTTTAGCTAAAATGGATGAACAAGCAGAAAAACAGGTTTAAAGCTGAAAAAGTTTAGCCAAGAAAATTGCTGAGAAAGAAAATAAAACTACCAAAAGGAAATGGAAAGAGCTGAAATGAGCTTAGGAAAATGTGGAATTAGCTGGAAAAGCTAATTTAGCGCAAAAACGGCTAACTGAAAAAGCTGAAAGTAAATGAAAAAAGGGCCGCCTGCATCATGAAGGACCCCACTCACCCAGCACACACACTTTTTGTCTCGCTCCCCTCAGGAAGTAGGCTAAGGACTCGGAGTATTAAGTGTAGAACCTGAGGAACAGCTTCTATCCTGAGGCTGTTAGACTCATCTCTAACCAGAATAATCACTGTGAAAAATCACATGTTGCTGCTGATCTGTTTCATGTTGATGTGCTCATTCATACTCATCTGTTCACACAGATTCATGTTCGTGCTGCTGTTCAGTGTAATTTTTATTCTATTTTATGCTACTAGTGCTTTGTGTATTTTATTAACATTTTTCTTAGTTCATATCTTAATGTTATTACTGTTTTTCTTTTACATTTAATACTTTTGTTGGATGTAACTGGGACCCGTACACAATGTCGTTCCACCACTACTACGTGATGTGAACAAATAAAGAACCTTGAATCCTTGAAAAGTTGAACAAGCTGAAATTACCAGAAATAAGTTACTTAGGCTGAAAGTAGAATTACTATGAAAACTTTCATTTATCTGAAAACAGCTGAAATTGCTAAAAAGAAAAAAAAAGTACAGGTAGCTGAAAAGAGTTTAAGTTAGAAGAAAGGATATGTTTGCTAAAAGATGCATAACTTAGCATAAAAGTGAAAATTGTCTGAAAAAAAAAAGAAAATAGCAACAACATAAAAACAGCTGAAAAGAAGCTAAAAAAACAGGGAAAAAGCTTCAATTAGTGGAGAGCACATTTTTGCTGAATTAGGCTGAGTAAATAGTACAGACCCTTTCCAAAAAATGTGAATATCATGGAAAAGTTGTTTAACTTCCATAATTCCATTCAAAAAGTTAGAATTTAATAGATGACAGATTCAGGGCCCACAATTTAAACAATTTCAAGTATTTGTTTAATTTTACATAATTTGGGCTTCCAGTTCATGAAACCATGAAAACAGGAATGCAAAAAAGTAGAATACTGTGAAGAAATCAGCACAAATGTTGCAGGGCATGAATGTTTTAAAGTGAGTGTGACACACTAATTATCTACTAAACTCAAAGCACCTGCACAGGTTTTCCCCAGGTGTCATTAAGTCAAAGTCAACTTTATTGTCAGAACTGCAATATACAGGACATACACAGGATTGAAATTGCATTTCTCTCAGTCCCTCGGTGCAACAGTAACCATCTAAACACTAAACACTAAAACATTTAATACACATAAGCATAAAATAGTAAAAAAGTGTAACACTGTCCTGAGTTTTTTCATAATAGTATAAAAGTATGAAAATTAACACCAACACTGAAACACCAAACACCCCTAAAACACCAAACACCCAATGAACATAAGCATAAAATGAAATAATAAAAGTGTAATACTGTCCTGAGTTTTTGCATAGTAGTATAAAAAGTATAAAAAGTATATCTATAAAATAAACTGAAGGTTCTAGCATTGACATTTGCAAAGAGTGGCACAGCAGCATATAAGTTAATGTACACAGTATATGTATGAGGTAGTTGATGTTGGTATAGAGGCAAAGTGGCATATGCAGTGAGGCACATAAGGCACATTTGGCATCCTTAGATAAGGCTAGTCAGAGAATGCTGTATATGTATCTGCAGTAGTGTAGATAAAAGTAGTGTAAATGTAAACAGTAGTAATAAATGTAAAGCAGTAGTAATAAATGTAAACAGTATTAATAAATGTAAACAGTGAATGTAAACAGTAGTATGACTATAGGCAGTAATGTAATACAAACATTAGTGCAAATATGAGAAGTAGTGCAAACTGAATGAACACATGACCGAGAGTTTAGTGAATAACCCGTTTGATGACACAGAGTCCAGTGTTAAAAACTTTGTGTTGAGTGGTAATGTGTGAGAAAGTTTTTTGTGTTAAGGCAGTTCAAATGGGAGGGGAGGCAGAGCAGGCAGAGTGTTTAGCATTCTGACTGCCTGATGAACAGAGCTGTCTCTCAGTCTGCTGGTACGAGCCTGGAGACTCCTCAGTCTCCTCCCTGATGGCAGCAGTCTAAAGCGGCTGTGTAGTGGGTGTGTGGGATCACCTGCCATGCGGTGGGCTTTCCGAGTGAGGCGTTTGCTGTGTAAGTCCTGCAGTGAGGGCAAGGAGGTGCCGACGATCTTCTCAGCTGCTTTCACGATGCGCTGGAGGCTCTTGCGGCAGGATGCAGTGCATGCACCAAACCACACAGTGATGCAGCTGGTCAGGACACTTTCTATGGCACCTCTGTAGAAGGTGCACATGATGGAGGTTGAAGCTCCAGCCCTTTTCAGCTTGCGGAGAAAGTAGAGGCGCTGGTGAGCCTTCTTCGCCAGTGCTGCAGTGTTCCTGCTCCAGGACAGGTCCTTTGAGACGTGCACTCCCAGGAACTTGGTGCTGTCCACTCTCTCCACTGCGGTGCTGTTGATGGTCAGAGGGGCATGTTGTGCATCCCTCTTCCTGAAGTCCACGACAATCTCCTTTGTCTTCTCCACGTTGAGAGTGAGATTGTTGTGTCCGCACCACAAGGCCAAGCGGCTCACCTCGTTCCTGTAGTCCGTCTCATCGTTGTTGCTGATGAGACCTACCACTGTTGTGTCGTCCGCAAACTTGATGAAGTGGTTGGAGCTGTACGATGGTGTGCAGTCGTGTGTTAGCAGGGTGAATAGAAGGGGGCTCAGCACACATCCTTGTGGGGCCCCTGTGTTCAATGTGATGGTGCTAGATGTGTTACTCCCGATCCGTACTGTCTGTGGTCTCCCGGTCAGGAAGTCTAGCAGCCAGTTACACATTGAGGTTAAATCGCTTCAGTTTGGTTCAATTGTCTCAGTTCGGTTCAATATGGGGAAGACTGCAGACATAACAACTGGTCAGAAGACCATCATTGATCCCTCCATAGGATGGGTAAGCCACAAAAGTTCATAGCTAAGGAGGCTGGCTGTTCACAGAGTGCTGTGTTCAAGTAAATCAATGGAAAGTCTAGTGGAAGGGCAAAATGTGGCAGGAGAAGAAATGACCGTGGGCTTCAGTGGATTATCAAACAGAGAAGTTTCCAGAATCTGGCAGAGATCCCGAAAGAGTGGAATGAGGCGGGAGTCACGGCTTCAAAAACCACCACATTGACGCATCTGCGAGATGGGCAGCACGGTGGCACAACTGGTAGAGCTGCTGCCTCTCAGCGAGAAGGTTGCCGGTTCAAATCCCGGTCCGGGGCCTTTCTGGGTGGAGTTTGCATGTTCTCCCCGTGCATGCGTGGGTTTCCTCCGGGTACTCCGGTTTCCTCCCACAGACCAAAAAACATGCTTGTTAGGCTGATTGGTGACTCTAAATTGACCCTAGGTGTGAGTGTGAGAGTGGATGGTTGTTTGGTGTGAGTGAGACAGGTCCCTCTTGTAAATGAGTCCCCGTGACTCAACGAGGCTAGCCTGTATAAATAAAGGTTGAATGAATGAAAAGAATGGGCTACAACTATCTGGTTCCTCGTCCTCTTTTCAGATGAAAGTAAAGTGTGCCTTTCATTTGGAAATCAAGATCCAAGGGTTTGGAGGAAGAAGGGTGAGGAACAGAACCCACACGGGTCCAGTGTGAAATATCCAGTCAGTCATGATTTGAGGTGCAATGTCTGGTGCAGGTGTTGGCAAACTCTGCTTTCTTAAATCCAAGGTCACTGCAACAGTCTACCAGAATTAGAGGACTTCATGATTCCTTCTGCTGAGGATCTGTATGGAGATGAACATTTCATCTTCCAGCAGGCCCTGCGCATACTGCCAGAAGCACCAAAACCTGGTTTGATGCCCATGCCACAGTGCTTGACTGGCCAGCCAACCCGCCGGACCTAAACCCCATTGAGAATCTGTGGGGTATTCTCAAGAGGGAAATGAGAGTCACCAGACCCAACAACAAAGAAGAGCTGACAGCATCAAGGAAATCTGGGCTTCCATAACTCCCAGTCAGTGCCACAGGCTGATTGTCTCAATGCCACATCACATCAAGGCAGTGATCAAGACAAAGAGATTCACAACCAAGTACTGAAGATTGACTTATTGTTTTTGAAAGTATCATATTTTGATTTTGTTGTGATCCTAATTTCTTTCTTTTTTTTTCTGCCAAAACTGACAAGTAGTGTGGGCTGACGTCTTCACAGTACTGTATTCAAAAAAAATAATTTATCCTGTTTTTGTGGGTTTCGTGAGCTCGAAGCCCAAATAAAATAAACAAATACTTGAAATAGTTTAAATTGTGGGCCCTGTAATATCTACCATCTATTAAAGATTAACTTTTTGAATGGAATTATGGAAGTTAAACAACTTTTCCATGATATTCTCTCATTTTTTGGAAAGGGTTGTAGATGAAATAGCAGACAAAGGAGAAACGTGCAGAAATCAGCTGAAAGGAGCAAAACAAGTTGAAATTAGCAAAAATAAGTTAGAAGATGCAAAAAATGCTGTAGTTAGAAATTATCTGAAAGGAGCAGAAAACAGCTGAAAGAAGAAATTAACTGAAAAAAAGCTGATTTTTTTTTGTACAAGGAAGCTGAAAGAAGCCGAACAGAACAAAACATGAAAGGAGCAGTAAAAGGTTGTAAACCCATCTAAAGATTTAAAGGATGTAAAATAAGTTCAATACATTTTCTATGAGGGAAAAAAGTCAAAAGCTAAAGTTGCACCAAAAAGTCACAGCAGGATTCTCCTGAACAAGCTGAACGTTTTGATTTATGATTTGTTGAACTGTGGGACAAGAATCGTGGCAAAAAAAACATACGGTTGAAAAATCCACCCTAAGGACAGAACCCCCACACACAAACAGAGTGGTGTGGTGTATGCAGTCCAGTGCAGCGAGGTCTGCCCAGACCGTTACATTGGAGAAACGAAGCAGCCTCTTCACAGACGAATGTCCCAACACAGGAGAGCCACCACCTCTGGACAAAACTCAGCTGTTCACCTCCACCTCACGGACAAGGGTCACTCATTTGAGGATGAAAATGTGCAAATTTTGGACCGAGAGCACAGATGGTTTGAGAGAGGTGTGAAGGAAGCTGTGTATGTTAAGAGAGAAAAACCTTCTCTTAACAGAGGAGGAGGTCTGAGATTTCAACTTTCCAAGACTTACAACTCAGTTTTGGGGCTGATTCACAAACGTTTTACACCGGATGGGAGCAGAGATGTCTTGTCTGTGAATTAGACTAGCAAAGTTTGTTGAGAAACCTCTGTTGTTGGGCTGTGAGGTGTTTTTTGTCAATTTACATACAGTTGTTGTGTCTTCTGTCAGAGACTTCAAGGGAACTCCCTACTGTTAAGGTGTGATCTGTCAATTTACATGTATGTGTTACCTCAGCTTGCAATTTACATATGATGGTGCGTGACTCCTGTTATAAATCCACACGCACACACAGTCTGGTTCATTGAATTGATAAAGCTTCTCGGATGAGAAGCGAAACGTCTTCTGTTACAAATAAAGTCCAGTTGATCTTGAATGCCTTTTTGATTTATCATGTCCTGGACGACTGAGAATCTTCACCAGCATACGGTTGAAAAATGGATCACAGATCGAAAGCTTCATAAACGTGCAGCTGCACCTTAAACATCCACAGGAACTGTTGTGAGGTCAGGGTGTTCTCGCCTCTGTGGGATGTGCTGACCTGGCAAAAAGCCTCAAAGACGTGCCAGCATCTCTTTGTGTACTTCAAGGCCTCCAAAGCAAACTCTGGCTGTCTGAACAGGAAGCCTGGTTCAGGAGATCAAACCACAAAACCAGGTTTGAAACTCCTTAGTGAAACATCTTCGCCCTAAATGAACATTATTTAAAAAAAGATATGCGCACCTTCAACTTTTGTAGCATTTGGAAGGATATCTTCTGTTATCAGTTTGGCCACGCATGAAGCCAGAAGATGCTTCTCTGACCTGGAAATAGACAGCAGGAGTTAAACATTTACACAAACGAGCGAGGAAGTCTTTTGGATCAAAGACCAAATTCTTTACATCATGTCTTTATTGTAGATGTAGAAGGCCACCATCACAAGTCTACTGAGGAACTCCCGGAGAAGCAGGGGCGTGAACGGAGAGGGGATCTCTGCTGAACTGACTTTGTCTGGAATTAAAAATAAAAATAACAAACGTAACGTTTAGTTCTCATCACTCATGTGCATTACAGATAGATTTAATGAGTCGGGGAGTCTTGGACCTCTGGTGCTGCGCTCGACTTGTGCCAGAGTGACGCCGTGCCGGTGGACGTTGCGGTCTTTGAGCAGGCACCAGAACTGCAGGTGGGTCAGCATGAAGGTGTTGTCTGGGGAGGGGGGGCAGCCGAGCCGGCTGTAGAACCTGTAGATGTTCCTCAGCTCCGTGTTCTCCCTCATCACCACGGCCTCCACCTGTCAGAGCCCAGCATCACATTTTTGTTTACGCTGTTTTGTTTACTTATTTGGATCCACATTAGCCATTGCTGTAACAATGGCTACTCTTCCTGGGGTCCACATAATAAAAAAAATTAAAAAAACATGTATTACAAAGTTACACACACTTAATATGACAGTAACATAGCATATTATGATCATTAATTCATAAATGTATAATTACTGTATACCCCTTTATATAATAAAATAATTTAGCAGGGCTCTTTTTAAAGCTCTAGCAGTTACACAGATGAAGGAAGAGAGTTCCTGTTTCCATTCCTCTAAAAATAAAGGTCTTTTGTTCAATTGTTAAATTTTGTAGTTAGGCTAAAAAAAAAAATTCGACCATATAAAACATTTGCACAATGTTTCTAAAAAAGCCTAAAATGGCCATTTTAACCTTATTTTTAGCCGAAGCCCAACTTACTGTAATACTTTGTGCATATTGATAATATGTGGAAGACAAGCTGCTGTATTTTTGGACTAATTGTAGTTTGGTTAAGTATTTTTGAGAAGCACTGGACCACACCATCGGACATACTACAAGTGACACAAGACAACGGTGTTAACTAGAAAGTTCCTGGAGAAACTTTGATGGGGACTGCCTATTTATATTAATAAAATATTAATAATAGTACATATTATATTAATGATTATAAATATTAATAATAAATACTAATTATTAATATGAATAACTATTAATATATTGTTAGTTTGTTATTTGTTATTAAATATTAATGATTCATAATCAAAATTGACAATTAATATTACTATCAAATATTAATTATAAATATTAATACATTAAAATAGACTGTTATTAACATTAATAATTAAAGTTAATTATTATTAATACTACAAATTATTAATAATAATGATACGCGAAAATAGGTAATAATAGGTGCCTTCCTTGCATGTTGAACCAAAATGGCTCGGTATGTTATTCAGTTTCCTAAGGGAAATTTGGCATCTTTGTTAGCAAAATATGTTGCCATGGTAACTGCAAATGTCAATACAAGTAATTGCACACTTCCTAGAGCCGGGTCGGTCATTTTGATATAACTTTTGTGGGGGTAGACATAGTGGTTCGGGCCGCATTAACGGAGATAGAAATGTAGACACACTTCCGAGGTGTAGAATAATAGGTAGGTGCCTGCCATGCGTCCCCAATAATTTCAGGGATTAATTTTAATGGTATATAATGTAAACATCTTTTTATAACATCTACCGGTAGTTGTCTTCCCATCACTGCAACACTGTGTCCAGTCAGCTGTCCAGAAGTCTCATTTCTTCTGCCTGAGTAATGGCTGTTCCATTTATAGACAGGTTTAGTTTTGGCTGAGTTTTTAATTTCCAATTTGATCTAAATATTATGCTTTTGGTTTTAAATAAGTTTAAGTCTAATTTATTTGTATGCACCCAATTTACAACCTGTTTAAATTTGCTGGCCAAGGGGCTGGACCGTGTCTCAACAGATGGACCTGACATGTATATTATGGTATCATCAGCATAGATCACTGCCCTGGCATGCTGCAGGACAAAAGTCAGGACATTGGTGAAAATTGAAAACAGCAAATGTCCTAAACAACGGCCCTGTGGAACTCCACATTATATATTTTTTAATAGATGAGAAATTGCCATTCAAAAAAATACACATTGCTCTCGTTGAGAAAGATAACTAGCAAACCATCCTACAGTATGCAATGAAAATTTATAATGCCTAAGTTTATGTAACAATAAATCATGATCTAATAGGTCAAAAGCAGAACTAAAGTCTAATAGAACAGCTCCAACTAATTTATTTTTGTCAATGGAGTTTAAACTATCATCTGATAGGGATCACACAGCAGCAGAGGGGGTCTGACCTGTTTTCGCTCGGCTTCACGCTTTCTCTCCGGGATCTTCTCCAGAACATGATGGACGCTGAGAGCCATGTCAGGCCCGAGCACAGAGGAGTCGCTCTCCAACGTGTGGAAAACTCCTGCCATGACACACAAATGTAGTTTTCTTTGGAATAGACCTTCACGTTGATAATTATTAATATTATTTTACCATAAGATGTTGGTGCTGTGGTTCCATCTAAACCAGGAATCATCAGTCGATCGTTTACCAGCTTCCCTTTAAAGACTCGCCCATCGGTGGCCGTGATTTTACCCTAAATAACACAGAATGCACATTTTTAATAAAGGGTGTTACTCTACTCTGTGTGTGTAAATAGCCATGCAGAAAAAAGCAGGCAGTCATTTGTCCTGTTTCTGTGCTCATCACTGCTCATTTAAACCTGTTCTTTATTCTGCTAAGCTTGTTCTTCCATTATAGCTAAATTTAAATTAAATGGAGCTAATTCAACGTGTTAGCTATTTCAGCTGTTTTTCATCAAGTTCTAGAATCTTCAGCAATAATTATTTTAATATAATTTTCTTCCATTAATTTTTTTCTATTTATATGCCTTCTTTTATAAATGTTACTGTTGTCATTCTTTGTTCAAATCAGGTCTCTCTTGTAAATCATGTGTAAAACACATGAATGATAACCTCAGCTGGAGCAACAACACCACCAGCCTGATCAAGAAAGGTCATCAGAGACTCTACTTCCTCAGACGGCTGAGACGAGCTGGTCTGAGCAGCCCAGTTCTCACCTCGTTCTACAGGTGTGCAGTGGAGAGCGTCCTGTGCTCCAGCATCAACGTGTGGCATGGAGGCTGCACAGTTGAAGAGAGGAAAGCTCTACAGAGAGTGGTGAAGGCTGCACAGAAGTCTGTTGGAGTCAGTCTCCCCACCATCACAGACATTTACACCTCCAGATGCAGGAAAAGAGCCACCTGCATCATGAAAGACCTCACTCATCCAGCACACTCACTCTTTGCCCCACTCCCCTCAGGACGGAGGTTGAGGAGCATCAAGTGTAGAACCACTAGACTGAGGAACAGCTTCTACCCTGAGGCTGTTAGACTCATGAATAAATAAAAATAAAATAAAAAATAAACACTGCAAAATATCACATCATGCTGATGCTGATCTGTTTTCTTGTTGCTGTGTTCATCTGTGTTCATCTGTGTTCATCTGTGTTCATCTGTGTTCATCTGTGTTCATCTGTGTTCATCTGTGTTCATCTGTGACCATCTGCTCATACAAACTCATGTTCGTGCTGCTGTTTATTCCCACTATATTAGGCTTAGTGTATTACTAGTTGATGTTTTTCTTAGTTAGTTCTAGATGTTATTACTGTTTTTCTCTTTCATTTGTTGTTGGATGTAACTGGGACCTCGTG
>JBBPBX010029045.1:0-11079 GCA_038048925.1 Garcialebias charrua | reverse complement strand
CTGCATTTGTTCAAAATTTAACAAGATAAACATAAAAACTATTATTTGTTTGCTCAACATTATAGTAAAGGTGTGTCTCAATTGAACTTTACTTAATAAATGCAATTCAATGGTCAAATTCATTAATAGCCACTTTTACCTATTACATGACACAATGGCATGCCATGCTGCTCGAGTGCCATCTAGTGGCTGAAAATGGTAGTGTTCAATATTTTCAGTCAGAATGAATGAAAACTGTCATATCTCAGCCAAAAAATTAGTTTATAAATATGGGGGAAAAAAATCCATAAATAAGTCACTTCAGTGTACAAGTTGCAGGGCATGCAAATTGTACAAAAAAAACTGCAACTTATGGGCTGAAAAATACGGTAATGGTTGACACCATTTACCTGTGAACTGAAAAGGAGAAGTGGGTTAAGAAGATGGACGAACTCACTGATTTGCGACAGGCCCTGGAGGCAAACATCTGTCTGACTCTGGAGGGGCGGCACATGACACCCGGACTGTCAGTCAGCATGAAGATCAGCTCTTCAATGTCCGCAGGGCCGAAGGTCCAGTTCTTACTGGTGGGCAAGGAAACCAGCTTAACCCTCTCCATCACCTGAGCTGCAGCAACATTTACCGAACGAGAACATGTGATGACGAAGTCCAGAATGTTCTGGAGTGACGATAAACAACAACAACAACGGTCTAAGGGTTATACCATCTTCATCGATCAGAAACTCAAAGCCGTTCTTTTGGAAAATCTCAATGTTCTCCATCAGTGTGTTCTCGCTGACTGCTGTGAGGTGGAGCTTCTGTGGGCTGTGGACAGAAGAAAACACCGATCAGAGCAGCAGGACACCGTGCGCAGTCCAAAGTGTGGTTCAAGCAACACATTCATACACAATAAGCTTCTGTCCCTGGAGCGCAGTGTGCTGCTGCAGCATCTCAAAGTTGAACTTCTCATCTGTGGCATGCTGGTCAATGATGAACATGTCCCAGTTCAGTTTGGCGATGATGAAGCCCAAGTTAAACTGACCGATGATCTCCATTTCTTTAAACATTTCTTTGCTGCAGAGATTAAAAGTAGATCTAAGATTTCCACTCAAGCGAGCACACTCATCCTACAGGAGTCCTTCTTCTCACCTGATCTCTCTCTGGAGCTCGTTCTCTGCACTTTGGTTGTCTCCAGGGCTGATCTTGGCCCTGAAGCGTCTGTACTGCAGCTCCTCACCGGACCTCCGTTTCTGCTGCTCCCGCAGCCTCCTCAGGTTCGCCGGCAGCTCCTTCAGCGAGAGCCGCACCTGCCTCGTCCTCCTCTGCAGGCGGACCGGGACGTCCACCTCCGAGGAAGATGCATCAGCGCAGTTTGAAGAAGAGTCAGACGTTTGATCTGCAGCGACGCGCACGTCCTCTGTCCTGGCTCTTTTGCTCTCGGGGCTTAGTGTGGAGGCCTCAGTAGCTTGTAGCTCTGGATCCTCAGGAGCACGATGACTACTATATGCTGCTGGAACAAGTGACTCGTCTTTTATAGATGGGTCAGAATGGTGCACATCTGGTGCTGATGCTGTGAAGTCATGACTGGACACAGCACCGTCTCCTTTAGAGTCCTTCTCGCACCCTGCATACCTGAACCCATCCAGCACGGACCTTCCAGCGGGCAGCTGATCTCGTGCGGGTTTTAAAGGCGTCTTCATGCTTTGGCTGCAAGCAGGTTTTGCAGAATCCTTGAAGAAACACTGCAGCGTTTTCTGGGTCGGGCCACAGCTGGGAGTCTTTTCCTTACCCGACCCGTTCCCAGAACTGGTGCTGACGTGGTTTGAAAAAGCAGCTTTGAGGGCGGCCAGGTTCAAGGACGACTTCAAGCTCTGACTCGCCGTTTGAGCAGCCTCTGCAGGTTCTGCCTTGTTCTCGTTAGAGAAGATGACTTCTTCAGACGCAGACGATGCAACTAGAGACAAACAGAACAGCAAACAGTCAAAAGAAAAGTGATGAAATAAAAAGAAGCATGAGAATTATGTACCGTATTTTTCAGATTATAAGGTGTATTAAGCGAAACAAAACAGACAAGTCAAACTTTATTCAACTCATTCACAATAACCACATAACATGACACAACATTTTTTTGTTCGGGAAATGATATGGATCAGATTTTTGAGTTTGTGAAGACGGAATTTGTAAAAAATACAAAATTGGTTTAAGATTAATAAATTATCGTTGAACTTAGATAAAACAAAATATGTGATATTCAGTGGAAAAAGGGAAACTAGATTTTCCACTCATGATTGATGGTGTTGAGATTTGTCTTGCGAGTGAAATAAAGTTCTTGGGTGTTATTATTGACAATAAACTGACGTGGAAACCTCATATAAATTCTGTCAGGATAAAAATAGCTAAATTGCTGTATTATATAGAGTAAGGAATCTGTTAAATGATAAAGCTCTGTACTTGTTATACAATACAATTATTGTACCACACATAATCTATTGTATTGATGTTTGGGGTACAACTTGTAAATCATTCACGGAACCTGCTTTTGTACTACAGAAGAGAGCGGTAACAATAATTACCAGAAAGCACTATTGTCACCCTTCAAGCACATTATTTCACAAATTGAAATTGTTGAAGTTCCATGACTTGGTGGATTACAATATCCTGTCGATTATGTATAGAGCTCATAAAAATGAACTACCAGTGAATATACAAATGTTCTTTGTCAAACGTATAAGTTGTTATAATCTTAAAGGAACAGAGATTTTTGTGAAACCAAGATATAGAACTAGTTTAAGGGGTCGGTCAACCTCAATCAAAGGAATTGAACTTTGGAATAATTTGGAAACTGGTATTAAAAATGCTAAATCAATGATCATTTTTAAAAATATGATCAAAACAAATTTCTTGCAAAACTATAAATGAGAACAATATCGTGTAATAGATGTCTTCTTTGTAATTCTCTTTCTTGGAACTATATGAGTTGTTTTCTTTTCTTCAATCTGTAACTTTTTAGATTGATTTTTATTTTTATTTTTGTTCCTTTTGTCTTGTTTGAATTATCTTTGTAACAGGGGGCAGAAAAAATAAGATTTATTCTTCTTTCTGCAACCCTTCATTTTACTTTTATACTGTACGGTCTCATATATGAGATTGTTTTTTGTGTGTGTTGTATTTAAAATGAATAAAGTTAATAAAATAAAATAATCAGTTTGAGGTCAGTAGGCACTGGATTATAAGGCTACACTGTTGATTTTTGAGAAAATTTAAGGATTTTACGTGCGCCTTATAGTCTGAAAAATACAGTAGGCCTTTGTTCTTACTGGGCGTGCGGTTCAGGCTGATTTTATTGACTCCAGCTTCATACATGGAGATGAGGGAGGTCTTTAAAATGGTCAGCAGGAGCTTCTCCTCTTGGAGGAAAACCTGCCGTTTGTCTGGAGTTACATTCACATCCACACACTCTGAAAATACAACACAAAAACACTGAAACGGTAAAAACAAACTACGTTTTATTAGAAGTAAATGATTTAATTAAGAGCTATTTTCTCACCTGAGGCAACAACTATGTTTAAGGCAACAAACGGATACTGGTGCCTGTTGTACATGTGATAAACTTCATTCACCAGTTTGGTGACCTGCAAGAAAGGAGTAAGAAAAGTCAGGTAAAGCATACGAAACACCACACACAGATAAACCCAGTCAATGTGAGTGACCTTTAGGGGGTCACAAGGCCTGTTGTTGATGAAGAAGAACTGCCTGTCTGTGGCACTTCGCCCGACCCCGTGGTCACCCCTCGACACAAACCCCGTGATTCTGGCAAAACAGGTTTATATTTAAAAAAAAAAAAAAATTGCTTTCAAATAGAACTGGATGAAATAGTGCTACTCACGAAAACAGCTGTTTGGGCACATCTGCATCCTCGAGTCCAAATTCTTCAACAATATTCTCCGTCGGAGACACTTGCTGAAAAGGTAGAAGACTCTGAAGCTGCAGAGAATCACAGAAAGAGACGATTAACATATAAAAACAAAACAGATCAAATATTCTAACAGTAAGTGTCATTCTTTAATTAAAAACTAAAAACAAGCTGGAACCTGTTTTGGTCCAAATATGGCTCCAATGTTGTCTCTGATGCTTTGGCTGCCGCCGGTACTGAGGACGGTGCTGCGCCTGCCCTGCCCAGTCTGGTTGGAGCAGGCGATTCGTACTCCTGTGGAGATGACGCAGTACGCCTGCAGGACATGTACCATCTTCGAATACTCCTGAAAACACAAACAAGAAGGTGTTAGGACCTGAAGACAAAAAGAAACTGGTTATGTTTGTATGTGTGTGGTACAAGAACTGGAATAAATTCAAAACTTGAAGTAAAAACAATATTTCACTGCACTAACAACAACAATGACGACAACAACAAAACTTATAAACATCTGCCTGTACTTTGTGCTACAGTATAGTACTGACACGACAGAGCTTTCCTGTTTGAGCATCTGTTTGTGCTTCTTGGTTTACTGTTGTGTGTAGATGACAGAAGAAACAGCAATAAATCACCATAAGCTGGATAGCTGTCTCCGTGTTCTTTAATGGGAACACACCTTCATACCTTGCCACTCATAACCAGATAATTTCCTGGAGAACACCACAAACTCCTCTCCTTTTTATGTACATTAAAGGACATGACCCACCATGTTTTCAAATTGCATCGCCATTAATATTTAGTAGTTAATTAAATAATAAAACAGTAGTGTTTATTTATATTGTTGAGAAATAACGCTAAATGTGTTATTTCATGTTTTTTTAGCAGTTTTTAGCAGCAGCTCCGGGAAAATCTGCCCCTCTCCATATATGGGCATTGACGTCACTGAAGTTTCCGCCTTGAATGCATGCGGAGTTATAACAAGCATGCATCAACGTAGCTTCATTATTGCAGCGGTGTAATATCCTATTAAAAAGTTCTAAAAAATAAATAAAAACAGAGCGCTGGTCCAGCTGTACCCACAACTGCACCAGGAAATATTTAGAGGTCGCGCATCCACGTAGGACACTAGTTTAATTCGCTCGCTCGCGACAAATTCATTAATTTCCTCATGAAGCCGGCTCGGCTTTTTATTAGCCCCTTTCATAAGTCAAACCCGTGCTATTCCCGCACAGACCAGTCCGGCTTTAATCCTCCTCGGGTCATTCATAAGACAACAGGTGAATGCGGCCAGGTCCCGCTCAAATAAACTTGTTCAGAAATGAAGCTGGAGCGCTTCTCCAAACGTGGCGTGGAGCTGAGCTGAACTGGACCGCGACGTGGGACAGACGTCAGACGTGTACAAGTTATTGTGTCATTTTTAATATTTCCTCAGTAATTATTGTATAGCTGGCTGCAGTGATCAGTGCGCGCAGACAACCGCTCTACCTCCGATGCTCAGAGAGAGAGAGAGGGAAAAAAAAGCGAAACATTTTTAATATTCCATTGTTAATAAATCTGCCTGTTGATTAATCCTGTGGTCGCACACTGATGTCTATCATATTCTGAGCGCGGATCCGAGGCTCTCACTTTCATAAGCCTCCATCGCAAACTCACTCCTGCCTTCTGAGAGGAGCCTGTATTGATGTCACTCCGGACTTCGGCAATCTTCGGACGGGTTTCCGGAGTTTTCCGGGACTACTTCGTTTTTGTTGTTGTTTTTTTTATCCTCGCCTGGCCCAAATGCAAAAATGAAAATAGACATCATATTCTACTACAGTAATTGTCCAATATGGTGAATTGTTACTGTCACGGTGGGTGTTGTCCTTTAAGTGCATGGCTGAATATTACTTGTATTTTAATATGCAAACATGCTCCTGTAAAATAGACACACAAACTGTGCAAACTTGGTGCTAAAAAGAAGAAAAGATGGGTAAAGTCTGGCAATAATGGTCTCCCGTTATTTGAAGTCTAAAGTTTTTATGTCAGACTTTGAGAAGCACATAGTCACGTGTATCCTTTCATGTCGGACCTTCTTAATATTGCGCTGGAACTCCTTGTGCCTAACGGGCAACGTGTAGAAGAGCTGCTGCAGGGTGACTGTAGTGCCCTGCTGCCTAGGATGAGGGGACTTGTGCACGAGGTGGCCTTTTTGGTTAAACACCAGCTTGGTGCCCACCTGACTCGACTCGTGGCAAGTAATCACACTCAGGTCACTGCAAACAGAACAGCGTTCAGCTGATAAAAGATCAGATAATTGAGACTAATGTACAGAGTAAAGATGGTAAGTGGTGCGTTTACCTCAAAGCACATAAAGAGCTGAGGGCTTCACCTCGAAAGCCAAATGTTTCCACATGGATGAGATCGGAGAAATCCCTCAGCTTTGACGTGTGATGCTTCAGTGCTATGGAAAAGGCAGAAAAAAGACGTTGGAGGGCTTAAAATGCTTTATTTTTTATAAATCCTAAAATGCATGAGCAGCCACTGGAGAGGCAAAAAAAAATCTAGAAATGTGTTCATATTTCCATGTACCAGTTAAAAGACATGCAGCAGGGTTTGTACCCTCTGTAATTAAGCAACAGAAGAAGCACTGACCCCTGTATAAAGTGCTTAAAATCAGAGTCCACTTTGACCCCTAGATCTGTGTTGGTTTGCTGTATGAAACCTAAATCCACAACCATCACATTATCATTTTATCATTAAAGAAAAAAAGTCTACCTCTTCCAGTCAATTAAGGTATTTGAGAAGTGACTTTATAAAAAATACGATACAGTAGTATTGTCCTAAAGGGGACATAAATCTCACCCAAGTAGGAACAAATATAGTTAACAAGACGAGCCCATATACAGAGCCAGTTACAAAAAAAGACACTAACACGTAAAATACAAAGATAAGACTTACTGAGTCCTTCAAAGTAAGCCTCTTCAACACCTTTGCCATTGTCGGACACTTCTATTTGTTCAACACCGCACTCCTTTAGCTTGACATCTGGAGCAACAAAAAAAGGGATGTAAAACAAAAAGACAAGCAATCATATACAGTTCTGTTGTTTTTTTAAGTTTAGGAATTACGGTACAGTATTACTAAAAAATGCCTGGGTGGACTTCAACATCTTTAACACATAAGTAGATTTCCGAACCAAGTACTGTATCACTTGTTGTTATTTTAAGACAAATCAAACTGGGAATTTACTAGCCTGGTTTAAACCAGACCCTTGTCCTTCACTTCGCTTTGGACTAGGGTCTGGCATCTCTGCCATAGAAAACGATTTCTCCTGGAGATTTTTGAATGGACCAATCAGAGAACAGGAGGCAGAGTTTTGTTAGTTTAGCCTGGCGAGGTCCAGGCTATCAGATAAATTGCTCAGAAACCACTCGGTGGATATTTTTTCTGCCACCAGTGTGTAATTATATGTCTTTAATTTACTGACTGTTGGCCTAGATGAAACATTTGAGATAAAATTCGATTTTTTATCATTTATTTTCGTAGCGCACCCGAGGCTGTTTGGAAAATATCAAACCGAAACTATTTAATATCCAGCAGATTTGACCATTTCGTGAATTGATTTAGGAACTGTTAAGCTCAGGAACACTTCTGATATAACGTCATGAAATATATGTATATCAGTATTACACCTGAAGCACACATATTATGCGTTATGATTTATGTTCACTTAATTCCACCATATAATGTGAAAATATATTCAAGATGGAACCTTTATTTACGGGTTTTATTTCCAATAGGGAAGAGTTTTTCAGTTACACGCCTGCATAATACAACAGACACAACACTGGATGATTGACATACAGAGCTGGTAGTTGATTGGCTGAGAGGCGGATCACTCACAGAGTAGAAAAGTTCTAGGGCGGTTCCAAGGCGGTTCGGTTCCAGGATTGGTCCCACGAGGCGATGACGTCATCTAGAGGTATAAAACCGTGGTCCGCCTTCGAAGATGTGTGTGTGGACTTGTGCTCGGTGAGAGGTCTGTTGGTCGCTGTAAGGTTTATTCTTATAATGTACAATAAACCTGCCTAAAACTTGCACATTCGTTTCAGAGCTTCCCTTCAACTTTTGAACCGCAACAATTTGGTGATCCCGACGTTGAGAAGTGTGAGGTTTGGCCTGAAACGGAAGCCGATTGAGGGCTTCCCCCACGAGTGGCGGAGCAAGCTGCAGCCAAGTGGCGCCTCTTCATTCAGGTGAGCAGATCTTCCGTTTATACCTAAATGTCTGCTATTGAAAACGCTAAATTTACCTTGGCTGTATGTCTGTTCTGTCTACGGGTGGGCAAAAATTACACCGTAGTGTAGCTACGGTTGTTTGGGTTAGCGTTAACAGTTAAATAACGTGAACCACTGTTGGTATTTCATTTGAATGTGCATTTTTTTTGCTGTTTTCGTACATATAAGTAAAGTATAAAGCACATAGTCCACACACACAAAGGGTGAGAGTATGAGTGCCTAAGTTTGCGTTTTTTCCCCATCTATGAGCTCCGGCCTGTTGGCTGGGAGACTTTTTTTTATTTGTTTATTTTATGGGCTCCGGGAGCTGTGGGGCTGAGGTCAGAGGTGAACTCCGGGATTTAATCGCCGTAGAGTCGCACTGGCTTTCATCCAGCACACGGCTTGCCGTACAGAGTGGTCTGGGCCGCTCCGGGTTCACAAGAGTTGCCGAGAAGGTGATTTACTTCACATCCGGGACCAGTGATCGCCGTTAGAGTCAAATCTTTTCTCCCCCTTCCCAGTTGAAGTTGATTGCCGTATTTTCCGGTGTATAGGTCGCAAACTTTTTATTTTTTTTTCATTTATTATTTTTTTACTTTCTTTTGTTTATTTTTTTTTTCCTTTATTTATTTTCTGTTTCATTTGTTTCATCTGATAGACAAACTATCCACACTTGGACTAAGCCCCTCTATTTGTAACTGGGTCTTAGACTTCTTAACAGACAGACCACAGTCCGTGAAGATCCACAACTTCTCCTCCTCCACCATCACCCTCAGCACTGGCTCTCCTCAGGGATGTGTGCTGAGCCCTCTTCTGTTCACTCTGCTCACATATGATTGTACAGCCACACATCCAGGCTGTCATATTGTTAAGTTTGCAGATGATACAGCTGTGGTGGGATGCATCACAGATAATGATGAATCCAGCTACAGACAGGAGGTGGAACATCTGGAGAGCTGGTGCAAAGAGAACAACCTTCACATGAATGTGAAGAAGACGAAGGAGATGATTGTGGACTTCAGAAGGAACAAACACACCCACACCCCACTGTATATAGGTGGATCTGCGGTGGAGGTGGTCTCCAGCTACAAGTACCTGGGTGTACACTTGAATGATAACCTCAGCTGGAGCAATAACACCACCAGCCTGATCAAGAAAGGACATCAAAGACTCTACTTCCTCAGACGGCTGAGACGATTCCACGTAGGCCTTTGCCTTCTCTGTGTCATATTTTGGGTATACATGATGTCTTATTGGGAAACCTATGCCGCGGTCTCCCGCCACGTCTATTGGAGTGGGGGGTGCACCAGTATACCACTGACGGGTTGTTCCCCCAGTGGGCCGTACTTTGTGCATTGGGTTGGTCGCATTGGTTTTGAGCCCTTTCTTGTACTTAACAGTGTGAATAGTTTTGACTTTGGTTAAGTTCTTAGTTTCTCTAGTGTAATTTCTTTTGATGAGAGGAGGGCTTTGGTCACAATCCAGATGGAGGTTGCCCCAAAACTCCCAACGAGGGAGAATTGCTTGACAAGTGTCCTCTTTTTCTTTAGGCGGTGCGGGATGGATCACTTCTGTATCCCAGTAACCTTGATGTGCCAACCCTGGTAGTGGTCGACAGGCAAGATCACACTGCGTTTCAGGTGGTTGCTTATCTATTTGGATCCAGTTACATCTCATTTCTCTTCTAACCTCTTGTTCTAAGATTGCTGTCCAAACAACAAACCCGTCCCGCAAAATTAGCAGGTCGGTGATAGTCCAGGACACACCGGTCAGGTTTTCAGCATCAACAGCTGTGTACCATTCAGGCATGTTGTTCAGCTTTTTCCTCCAGGCTCGGTAGCCTGCTTTTCTCACTCGGTTCCAAGCAAAAGTCTGATTTTGAATGTTCTCACTTTGGTTCCATGGCATGAAGATGTTCTTTCGTGTGATGTCCCAGCAGGTCATGTTTGCATACTTGGATCTCCCGTGGGAGACTCTCACATGCGTTAGGCTCCATGGTCTGATTCCGGCTTGATACAAAATAACCAACAACATTATTAAGCCTATTAACACTACGAATACCCGCAGCAGGATTCGTAGACAAGTCGCTTTATCCATTCTCGTAATCCATGAACAGTCCTTAGGTCGGTCCGGGGTCGCTAGGTCCTCGTAGATGTGTGAGTCATTTTCATAAATGTGTGGATCTTCATCGCTATCTGAATCATCGCTGCTTGAATCCTTACTATTCAGCCTTCTGTTCAGAGGAATCATGTTTGAGAGGATTGCCTTTGGAGCCTTTGTTTCTCTTGGACCTGGGTCTCCTTCTCGAGCGCCTGTGAGTTGTGGTCACTCGGTCTTTGAGGAGTTCTAGATAAAGTGGAGAGGGGTGTGGCAACCCAGGTTGCAATCCTTTCCACACCCACTTCCACTGAATCACCAGCCATTCGCTAAGTTTAGGCTGGCGTCCTTCCCAGCGCCATTTCTGGGGGAAACTGGCTCCTTGAGTGTATTTCAGTTGTTTCTTATAATGAGCTATGAAATACTGATCTCCTCTAGCACCCCCTGGGGTCACAGATTCTATTAGAACCATTAATGGTTGGTCTTGATACAACACATGCATCACGTACCCTTCTCTGGACCATGGCCTGTGCCAACGTTGGTAGGGGGTCCTCATACGGTCTCTTAACACTCTTATAGGTAGGTGTTGGTTCTCGATAACATAGCGCTCTGGGTTACTCACCATTCCTTGGATGGTTTTCACCATAGCGGGGCTTGTGGTCCATATCACCATGCCTCCCACAGAGATTTCAAAGAATCGACTTTGGAAGGTTTCACGATAGTTAGGTCCCCATCTTAATTTAATACTTATTCCCGCTACTGTCAGGTAAACCACGTTGAATATCCATGGTGAGGTTGGCGGGCAAGGTTTAGGACTATTTTCATACCGGG
>JBBPBX010029044.1:0-19018 GCA_038048925.1 Garcialebias charrua | reverse complement strand
GGAGCTCACTGTCACTGTTGGTGGGTGGGGTTTTAATCAGCTCACGTTTTATCATTTAACTGGCTCGTCTCTTTGGTTTACTCCTCGGTCTGATCATTTTTCCTTGTTTTATCAGTAAATCTGACCTAAACGGATCAAAGGAGTCCAGTTTTGAGCGTGTGCGGTCTGCGTGTTGATCCCAGCACGCAGCAGCTGTTTCTCACGTGACGTCAGGCGACGAGGACTGACTTCTGGTAAAGCTGAACTTAAAAGTTAAAGAAGAAACGGTCAGTTTCAGTCATTTCCCAGAGGGCCAATCCAATCAAAACCAAAGTTTAAATGCTCATTAGTGGAAAGTTTAGAGTTTTGTACCATGAGTCGTAGATAAAAACTGGTTACTGTGGGTTAAAGACGATGTTAGGGCACATTAACGTGATCTCGTCAGAGCAGGGTCAACACAGATCAGCCTTGAACTTCCATGTGTGGAGATAAGGCTAAAGCTGCAAAAATAAAGAAATCAATAAATGGACTCACACACAAAACAAAGACCTGAATCTCACTGCGCTGGTCTACGTTCAAGAACTGGACAAACAACAAAACCAGTTATAATCCAGACTCACTGCAGAAGTTATCCGTTTGGCTTTTATTTTTATAAATTAATTACTGAGCATGAACTTTGGTGTTTTTAACCACTTTGACACGAGGAGTCGACGAGGGAGAGGGCGGGCTCCAGAGGCCATCTTAGCACCAGCAAACAGTTTTTTTTCCCAGTATGGAGTGTGCTGTTTGTGGGAATCACTTTTGTTTGGTGGCTTCTCGGATTAAAAAAGTCCTTTGGATGAAGGACGAAACGTCTCGGCAAAAAAAACAAAAAAAAGACTGTCCAGACGACCTGACTGAACATTGTTGGAGTCTGGCTTTTAGTTAAATGAATTATATACTAACTGTAGCAAACCCTACTTCCATTTTATTTTTAGCTGAATCATACTGTTAGACTTCAATTTCTATTGAAATGTGATTTAATTTAATAATTAAAATCAACTGACACCTTAGAAGAAGCTTCAAACTGTTATCAGGCACACACCAGGGCTGCTACCTCGGCCCTTCACTATTTGCAATCTTCATAGAGGCCCTAGCCCGAACTATAACAGGGTATATGCAGGAATAATGAAGTTAATTTCAATACCTTTTCAAGACTTTTTAAAGACCTTCCAAAATAAATTCAAGACCTTATCGTCACTTTGTTTTATTAAGCAACAAATCTTTGATTTACAAAACTGCTGTTGTTTTCAATTACCGGTACTGTAAATCTGTGAATCTCAAACCTACAACAGAACTGAGATACAGTGGAAAGAAAAAAGTTCAAAAGAAGAAACTGAACCACGACTAGGTTTAAGAAAATATAGCTTAGGTTACAACAAGACTCGTAGCTATTTTAAAGGACAACACCCACCATGACAGTAACAATTCACCATATTGAACTATTACTGTAGTAGAATATTTCGTCTATTTTCATTTTTGCATTTGGGCCAGGCGAGGGTTAAAAAAAAAAAAACGAGTCCCGAATGAATCCGGAAACGCGGCCGAAAAGTGTCGAAGTGTGGAGTGACTTTTGTCACGTCTCCACCCAGAAGGAAGGGATGAGTTTCCATGGAGGTTTATGAGAGTGAGAGTAAAACTGCATATTTCCTGGTGCATTTTTGTGTACAGCTGGACCAGTGCTCTGTTTTTATTTTTTATTTATTTTATAGACCTTTTTAATAAGATATAACACCGCTGCGACTGTTGCTGGCTGCTCTCCTCTCCTCTGCCCAGAGAGGAGCGAGCCGCGCGGCTTCTCCCGTCTTCTCCCTGGCTCCCCGTTCCGCTGCGTCAGCTTTGAAGTTCGTGCCGGGGCTCGGTTCTGTCCCAGCCTTGTTGCTGGAGCACGGGGAAGCACGGGGAGCACGGGAGAGCACGGGAGAGCACGGGGAGCACGGGAGAGCACGGGGAAGCACGCGCGCTCAGAGCTCCGCGCCGCGGCTGCCTTTCTGTATCCCGACCTGTCTGGTCAGGGGAGAGAATAAAAAGCCGATGCGGAAATTAATGAATTTGTCGCGATCAAGCGAATTAAACTAGTATGTCTACGTGGATGCTGCTCAGAATATGACAGACATCAGTGAGCGACCGCTTCTCTTTTTTTTTCCTCTCTTAGAGCAGCGGTCATGGAAGTTGATGAAGGCTTATTATAACTCCGCCTGTAACTCCAAGGCGGAATCTTTAGTGATGTGAATGCCCATATTTGGAGAGGGGCAGATCTTCCCGGAGCTTCTGCTAAAATCTGCTATAAATCATGAAATAACACATTTAGCGTTATTTCTCTACAATATAAATAAACGCTCCTGTATTATTTTTAAATAAAACTAATAAATATTAATGGCGATGCAATTTGAAAACATGGTGGGTCATGGACTTTAAAGTAACTTGGTTGAACAATGGTGAATAGAAATAAACACGGTTATTCTCGGCGACAGGCCTCAGCCATTCTTGAAAATCAGGCATCTCCAGCCACTTTGCCTCTATACCACCATCAACTACCTCATACATATACTGTGTACATTAACTCATATGCTGCTTTGCTACTCTTTGCAAATGTCAATGCTAGAACCTTCAGTTTATTTTATAGATTTACTTTTTATACTACTATGCAAAAACTCAGGACAGTATTACACTTTTATTATTTCATTTTATGCTTATGTTCATTAAATGTTTAGTGTTTTAGTGTTGGTGTAAATTTTCATACTTTTATACTACTATGCAAAAACTCAGGACAGTGTTACACTTTTACTATTTTATGCTTATGTTTATTAAATGTTTCAGTGTTTTAGTGTTTAAATGGTTACTGTTGCACCGAGGGACTGAGAGAAACGCAATTTCAATCCTGTGTATGTCCTGTACATATTGCAGTTCTGACAATAAAGTTGACTTTGACTTTGTTCTCACGGTCTCGCGGCAACTTACTCAAACACACAAGCTCAACTTGGAGATAAAGCAGCCGTGCATGCGCACAAGATAGGCCTAGCCGTAAAGGCTGTTGTAACCTGACACCCTAAATTTGTGCGAAGCGGTTTCCGAATCATCCACGGTGAGGAAAACAAATATTAGTCATACATACTTTTTGCTGTCAAATTATTTAAAGCTAGAATAACAGCAAAAAAAATAATACCTCATCAAATCGCTTTCAAGACTTTTTAATACTTTTCAAGACCCTTAATTTTCCCAAAATTGATTTATCAACTTTTAATAACTTTCAAGACCCTGCATATACTCTGTATAAGGCAAAATAAAGAGCTAAAGACAATTACCAAAGTGGAAGAAGAACAAAAAAGTGGACATTTTGTTGATTACATAATTACGTACCTCCAGAATCCTAACGTAACCTTTCCAAAACTGATATCAGTCTTTGAGAACATGAGAGGATCTGTGTGTCTTTTGTGATCCCTGTGTGTTCCAGCTCCTGCTTCTGTCACCTGTGTCTCGTTACCTTCCCCAGGTGTTTGTGATCATCCCCTTGTTAGTGTCCCAACATATTGTTCATCTTTGTGTCTTCTCATTTCTCCGTGGATCGTCCTGTCCAGGTTGTCATGGTCTGTCTCGGCTCCTCTCGTGATCGCCTCATTTCATAATGCAAGTTTTGTTGCCACGGCAGCTTAAACTATAAACCAAGTAAGGATATTAGGCAGACATGCAAATTTAAATGGTATAATAAATCAGTTAAATACTTGGGAGTTATACTTGTGCAGGACTTGCGTCTAATTAAAAAATAATTATAACTCAAGATACTAAAAGACGTCTTAAGATGGTCAAAATTAGTATTAGATAAATTAGATATCCAGGTTTCTCTAGCCAGGGAAGAGACCAGGAGTAAAATTCAAGACACTTCAATTAGACAAAGATTATGGTGGCTTAGCTCTATCTAATCTTATAGATTATTATTTTTATCTGTGCACTTAAGACACATGATCTATCGGTGTTCCCTGAGTTACTGTGGTGTGGATAGAAAGAGGTGTGGAGTACACGTGGTTCTGAAGGAGTTAGCAAGTAGACTTCTCAACATTTTTGTTCATTTTGCTTGATATTTTTGTTTTTACTTCCTGTAAAGCACTTTATTACACATTATTGTGCGAAAAGTGCTTCATAAAAAGTTTGGCTGATTAAATTAACTCTTTCACTGTATTGAATTAAAAGAAAACTGCAAAAACAACATGTCACATTTTTTTGATGGCCTCCCTTCTCCCTTTACAGCCATCCTCTCCACACCATTATTATGAAATATTTATTCTAGTAATTATCTAGTGGAGTTTTTTTTATTTTTTATAATAGGATAAAAAGAAAGGAAAGACGGAACGTAAGACTACAAAATATAAGAAATATACACAATGAGAGCACAATGTCACATTTTGTTAATTGAATTGAATCGGTGGTTATATTTCTAACAACACTGTCAGTGGACAATGTAATAAAATGGCTCCAGTCATTAGAGTCAGAGAGTCAGAGTCAGAGAGAATTTATTGTCATTTGCACCGCATGTAGTACATGTGTTGAAAACGAGATTATGTACACAGGGTCCCAGTTACATCCAACAACAAATGCAAGAGAAAAACAATAATAACATCTAGGATTAACTAAGAGAGACATCAGCTAGTAATACACTAAGCCCTAATGTAGTAGAAAAACATCATTATAAACAGCAGCACGAACATGAGTCATTATGAGCAGATGGTCACAGATGAACGCAGCAACAAGAAACAGATCAGTATCAACATGATGTGACATTTTGCAGTGTTTATTCTTATTATTTATTTATTCATGAGTCTGACAGCCTCAGGGTAGAAGCTGTTCCTCAGTCTAGTGGTTCTACATTTGATGCTCCTCAACCTCCGTCCCGAGGGGAGTGGTGCAAAGAGTGAGTGTGCTGGGTGAGTGAGGTCTTTCATGATGCAGGTGGCTCTTTTTCTGCATCTGGAGGTGTAAATGTCTGTGATGGTGGGGAGACTGACTCCAACAGACTTCTGTGCAGCCTTCACCACTCTCTGTAGAGCTTTCCTCTCTGCAACTGTGCAGCCTCCATGCCACACGTTGATGCTGGAGCACAGGACGCTCTCCACTGCACACCTGTAGAAGGAGGTGAGAACTGGGCTGCTCAGACCAGCTCGTCTCAGCCGTCTGAGGAAGTAGAGTCTCTGATGACCTTTCTTGATCAGGCTGGTGGTGTTGTTGCTCCAGCTGAGGTTATCATTCATGTGTACACCCAGGTACTTGTAGCTGGAGACCACCTCCACCGCAGATCCACCTATATACAGTGGGGTGTGGGTGTGTTTGTTCCTTCTGAAGTCCACAATCATCTCCTTCGTCTTCTTCACATTCATGTGAAGGTTGTTCTCTTTGCACCAGCTCTCCAGATGTTCCACCTCCTGTCTGTAGCTGGATTCATCATTATCTGTGATGCATCCCACCACAGCTGTATCATCTGCAAACTTAACAATATGACAGCCTGGATGTGTGGCTGTACAATCATATGTGAGCAGAGTGAACAGAAGAGGGCTCAGCACACATCCTTGAGGAGAGCCAGTGCTGAGGGTGATGGTGGAGGAGAAGTACATGCTTACATGCTGTTCTGAAAATGTTTGTTCATTTTGTAATAAGTGGGTTCGATCTGCACCATCAAACCGTCTGAAAGTCTTCCACGAGATGATTTTATGAAAACAGCCAGAGCTGGGGTTTTCCTCATGTTCTCCAGGTTTAAAAGTCAGATGAGCTTATTTGAGGTTTGTGTAAGTAGATGCAGCACGTTTCCCTTTTTAAGTCTTTATCCTTTTATTTTTTTTCCCAGGCATGCAACAAGAGGCCTGGTTGTTCTCTGATCCGGTTCGTTCCTGCGTTCTCCTGCTCGCTCAGCACCAGGCACTGATTACACAATACCAGACCAGTCACTAAATTAAAAAAAGCTGAGACTAAAAACCATCCTCAATGAATTTATAACCAACTGTTCAGCTGGGCTGCTTTAACTGTAACTATGATCCAAACTGGGGAAAACCGAGGCTAATTTAACCATATTATTATTTCTAAGGTTTGTTCACAGATAAAATACTTTCTGTAACTCAACACGGCAATCAGATCGCCAACCAGCGGGGAAAGGGAGAGGCAGAGAAACTACAAATAACAGGTGGACTCCGTTTCCATCCCCAGCATTGTCCCAGAAAACTCATCCAAGCCTGGGTTAGCTGTTAGCGTCACGCCACATGGCCGGGTAAGGATTTATAAGGGTCACCATCACAGCGGCGCGCAAACACTCACAAACGCACGCAATATGCAAAAAATCTGCTGAGCCACCAGGAAGAGTCCCAGCCACAGATCTGACAGGAAGCACACTCTCAGATAACTGTCAGCTGTTGCCACACAAACCCTGCGAACCCTCGGAGAACACCAGGAGTTGATCTCATTCAGATTTGACCTCATGACACCAGGTAACCGTGTGAAGGCTGTTTTTAATTGTTGCACATTTGATTTCTAATCACCCCCTGTATACTTTGCACTATTTTTTCCACCCACATGAAAATGTTCCTTTCATGCAGGACATTTATGTTCTGACCTTTGGTTTTTATAACTTTTATACTGTTCAAAATGTCTTAACTTTAATTCACAAAAATCATGCACACACTGAGATCTCATAACCTTCCAATGTCCTTGTTGAAATCAGCTGCTCCAATTTTAGCATCATATGCTACTTTAAGCTTTTTATTTTTACATTTTACTACTTTAGCTTACTTTTTAATACTTTAGTGTTACTTTACTAGCCTTTTGCTGCTTTAAGCTAGCCTTTTGCTACTTTAAGCTAGCCTTTTGCTGCTTTAAGCTAGCCTTTTGCTGCTCTAAGCTAGCCTTTTGCTACTTTAAGCTAGCCTTTTGCTATTTTAAGCTAGCCTTTTGGTGCTTTAAGCTAGCCTTTTGCTACTTTAAGCTAGCCTTTTGGTGCTTTAAGCTAGCCTTTTGCTGCTCTAAGCTAGCCTTTTGCTACTTTAAGCTAGCCTTTTGCTATTTTAAGTAGAGATGCTCGATATTGACTTTTTTGCCGATATTCGATATGCCGATATTGTTTAACACTTAATTTCCGATTACGATATTAACCGATATTACAAACCGATATTAAGGTGAAATTATATATCTCCTGTCAGGGACATTTGGTCTGCTTTATTGTGTTGCCCCACTGGATACATTCCATAGGCAAACAGTCTGTAGAAAATAAGAACCATTTCAACTGAAGTTATGGAAAAACTACCCACTATAGCTAGGACAAATTTGACTTAACAAATAAAATTAAACATTGTAGCTGTAAAAGTGCTTGGAACATGTAATGTCAACTAAAATAACAAGTAAAATGTACAGCCTACTATAATTTTTCATTGTTAAATAAAATGTGGCTGGCAACAATAACATTTTGAAAACTGCACATTTCTATGAGGTACAAACAACACTTGAGAAATGAGGTAAACTGCAAAGAAAAGAAACAAAAGTGCACAAATAAGTGTTATTTTATCGGGCTTTTGTTATCGGAAGAGAAACCGATACCGATATGTAGAGATTTTACATTTTTATGCCAATATCGGTCCGATAATATCAGTAGGCCGATATTATCGGACATCCCTAATTTTAAGCTTTTTATTTTTACATTTTACTACTTTAGCTTACTTTTTAATACTTTAGTGTTACTTTACTAGCCTTTTGCTACTTTAAGCTAGCCTTTTGCTACTTTAAGCTAGCCTTTTGGTGCTTTAAGCTAGCCTTTTGCTGCTTTAAGCTAGCCTTTTGCTACTGTAAGCTAGCCTTTTGCTGCTTTAAGCTAGCCTTTTACTGCTTTAAGCTAGCCTTTTGCTGCTTTAAGCTAGCCTTTTGCTACTTTAAGCTTTTAAACTGAGGTTGCCAGTTTGAGCCCAGGTTGCATGAGGAATGGCAGCTGGTGTAAAACAATTGTCAAATCTTTGACGTGGATTTGTTTGCTGGGGCAACCCTTAAAAAATGGATCAGTTGAAAGGAAAACTGCAACAGCTAGCCTTTATCTAATTTTAGCTCCTAGCTACTCTGGGCTTCTAGCTACAATTTTCTACTTGTAGCTTTTTGCGTTTGACTACATCTAGCTTTAAACAATAAGAATGATCACTGCAAAATATCACATCATGCTGATGCTGATCTGTTTTCATGTTGCTGTGTTCATCTGTGACCATCTGCTCATACAGACTCATGTTCGTGCTGCTGTTTATAATTATGTTTTTCTACTACATTAGGGCTTAGTGTATTACTAGTTGATGTTTTTCTTAGTTAATCCTAGATGTTATTACTGTTTTTCTCTTGCATTTGTTGTTGGATGTAACTGGGACCCCGTGTACATAATCTCATTTCATCACATGTACCACATGCGGTGCAAATGACAATAAAGACTCTCTGACTCTGACTTTAAGGTTGCTTTTAATTTTAAGTTGAAGTCATTTAAAATAGGGCGACATGGTGGCGCAGTTGGTAGAGCCGCTGCCTCTCAGCGAGAAGGTCGCTGGTTCAAATCCTGCCCGGGGCAGAGTCTGCATGTTCTCTCCGTGCTGCGTGGGTTTTTTCCAGGTACTCCAGTTTCCTCCCACAGACAAAAACATGCATGTTAGACTGACTGGTAACTCTGAATTGTCCCTAAGTGAGAGAGAGTGAATGGTTGTTGTTTGTCTCTGGTGTGTCCTCGTGATGGACTGGAGACCTGTCCAGGTGTCCCCCGCCTTTCGCAGTGATAGCTGGACACGGGCACCAGTGACCCACATGAAAGGGAATAAGCGGGTAAAGACGACGGACGCATGAAAATCAGATTAGTAGCTACAAGTGTTGAGGATGTCAGCTTCCACCACAATTAATTTTAGCTCACTATCTGTTTTGCTAAAGCTACAGACGCCGGGAGTGGTGGCGCAGAGGTTAAGAAGGTGCGCTTGTGATCGGAAGGTCGCCGGTTCAAGCCCCGGTACCGACAACATCAAAGATGTGGGTGGGATAAGTGAAGTGGTCACACCTGTCTCCACCCTCATCTGCCCCACTCTGGGCCCTTGAGCAAGGCCCTTAACCCACACCATCTGCTCCCCCGGGAACCCTAGATATCAGCTCTCTGCTCCACACAGAGGGCTGTGGTTGCTCGGTGGTCTGTGGTTGTGTCAGGAAGGGCATCCGGCGTAAAAACAACTGCCAAATCTTCGTGCGACCAGTTCGCTGTGGCGACCCCTAACGCAGGGAAAAAAGCCGAAAGAAGAAAAAAAAAAAAATCTAAAATCTACGGCGCCGAGCTGTGGTGGCCATCTTGAATTGTGTTGGCTCCATAAGATAATCAGTTGTAGATGTAACTCCAATGATTACTTTCTGAGAGTTTCCTAAAAAGTGTTTTACTAAAGCTGTAAAGCTGTAAAGCTGTGGGGGCGGCCGTGGTGTAGTGGTAATGGCAGTCGTCTCCCGATCGGAAAGTTGGTGGTTCGACTCCCGGGACCCGCACCATGTGTCGTTGTGTCCTTGGGCAAGACACTTAACCCTGAGTTGCTCCCGGTAGGACTGGAAAGCACCTTGCATGGTAGTCTGCCGCCACCGGTTTATGAATGTGTGTATCATTCAATATATATGTGTAGCACTTTGAGATTTTCACTAATGAAAAGTGCGTTATAAATTGAATTAATTATTATTATTATTAAAGCTACAGACATATGGACATACACAGACAGACATAAGGTGAATGTTTGTGGCTCTTATGCAAAAAAAAACACTGGTTCACTTTAAACTTTCTTAAACTAAATTGCAATAAAACAGAACTTCTTTTAATTGGCACTAAATCAATACTAAATAAACTTCATAGCTTCTCCATTCCGGTTGATAACTCTTCCATCATTCCCTCCCATCAGGTTAAGAGTCTGGGTGTCATCCTTGATAGCACCCTCTCCTTCTCCTCTCATGTCAATAATATCACTCGGTCAGCCTACTTTCATCTTCGAAACATTAATCGTCTCCGTCCTTCCCTCACTCCTCACTCCACTGCTGTTCTGGTCCACAGTTTGGTCACCTCTCGTTTAGATTATTGTAATTCTCTTCTTTGTGGCCTACCTCAGAAAACCCTCCGTAAATTACAACTGGTCCAAAATTCAGCTGCCCGTATCATTACACGGACCCCCTCAATCCATCACATCACACCTGTTTTACAACAGCTTCATTGGCTTCCCATCCCATATCGCATCAATTATAAAATACTCCTCCTTACATTCAAAGCTGTCTACAACCTTGCTCCTCCATACCTTTCAGACATTGTTCACATTGCTACACCTGCTCGTACCCTCAGATCCTCTTCTTCTATTCAGCTCATTGTTCCCCTTGCCCGTCTTTTTACTATGTGGAGCAGAGCATTCAGCTGCTCTGCTCCCCAGCTCTGGAACTCACTTCCACCTGATATTCGCGACACAAACTCTTTGCCACATTTCAAAATCAAACTCAAAACTCACCTGTTTAAAGTAGCCTATGCACTATGATTACAACTGCATCGTCTTATTTTTTATTTTTTATTTTATTTTACTTGTTTTTACTGTGTATATAATATTGTGTCTGTTTTTATGATTGACAATGTAAGGTGATCTTGAGTGCCAAGAAAGGCGCCTACAAATAAAATGTATTATTATTATTTTAAAAAAACTTGTTTTTGACAAAGACTAAAGTGTAAGATCAGCCTTTGAAGTTCTTGATGTCCCACAGCCTTTGTTCTGCTCGTTGCACTTATTGTTGGTGGAGTTATTTTCCCTCAGAAACTTGGACGGGACGTCTTTGTGCCAGGACAAGCGATGATGAGCTGGAGCGGACAGCTCTGGCTGCAGTATCAGTGTTATTACATAAGACGAGCGCTCTCCGTCCTTCTTGTTTCTCTAGCTTGTTCACTCAGGGGGGAGAGTTTTTGTTGGACTGAGCTGCAGCTGGGAGGCCCAGCAGGCTCCGCTACATTTCTCTGGTTTAAAACATGTTCTGCTTTATAACGACCAAAAACAAATGTCTGACATTTAACTAGAGGTTAACATTTATGTGCATTGTTTATTGACTTTGCAGGCGGGTGATATGCATTCAAATTACTCTCGTTTATTTTTGCCTTAACGCACAGGAATTCCCCCAACAGGTTAAACTTGTCTACTTTAAATAACAAGTTTGTAAAAAAAAAATTTTTTTAAAACAGTTCGAGCCCTTTGCAGGATCCAGACCAGATGGTTCCTGGGGGCCCCCTCACTGTCCATCATGGATGCTGTGACATTTACCTCTCGGAGCTCCTTCTCGATCTGCACCGCGCGCTGCACGATGGGGCCCCGCACCGCGTACTCCACCCGCCGCACGTTGGGGTTCATGGTGTCCAGAGTCAGGACCTTGTCCCCGCACGAGACCCCCCCGTTCACCGCCTCTCGGGACATTCTGGTTCCGTCACCCCGCTGAGTCCCGCACCGTTAGATAAACCGTTATCTGAAAAAGCAGCAAAGGAGAAGAACTAGCTACAGAATATAAATCAGAGAAGAAGAACGTAAACTCTAACTAGTTCGTAGCGCGCGGAGATAACGTTTATCACTGTTTACCAGCTGCTCCGCGGAGGTGGAGAAGTCCTCGTCAGCTCAAACTAAAGTTTGTTTTCTCTCCGGAGACTTTCGAGCCTCTCAGTTTTCATATTGTCCCAGGAGGACACCGCCACGCCTCCGCTCGCCTCTACAAACCGCAGCCGCTCCGCCACTTGGACTTTCTTCTTCACGAGCCTGCCAAATGATACGTTCAGGCGCTGCTCGGAAAATACAGCTTCTTATTATACAGCGATAGTCACGTGCAGCCTCAAGGAAATAAACAACCGCAGTTGAGGAATACTAAAAATAACTAAATTAACTACATAACCCTATTAATACCCAATACATGCGTTAAAGCTAAATTTAGTTTGTTATAAATCGTTAAAATGTATCCTCAGCGATTAAAATGCAACAAGAACATTTGAATTACCACCGTTGTCCTCGCTACTTGAATGCAACATAAAACATTTTCTCAGATTTTATCCTACAAATGTTGCAATTTAACAAAACTGATATATATTGATATTTCCTGTTCTTTCTGTAAGCGTTACATAGTATGGAATCCCATTTCCGCCAGTCTATTAAAAAAATTGCAGAAATTATCTCAAATTTTTGAAATTTTGAGATAGTATCTCAAAATTTTGAGATAGTATCTCAAAATTTTGACTTAAATGGGCTTCCATAATCCAGAAACATTGATCATTTTTGGAAATGAATATACTGTACAGAACTTTTGGAAGGACATATGTATTATCAATCTGATCTTGTTTCTTGCAGTGGTGAGATGTAACTAAGTGCAAGTACTTTTTACTGTACCCTGATGCATGCTCAATAATCCAGGTAGAAAAATCTAAAAAGCTAAGTCTGGTCCTCTGGAACTAGAGAGGAACGATGGTTTGAGAGAGGAGTAAAGGAGGCCATCTTTGTGAAAATAAACCGTCCATCATTAAACAGAGGTGGAGGCCTCCGGGTTCAACTGTCCCGCTCTTACAATGCTGTTATTGCTAGTATCACTCAGCCCTCTGTGAATAGCAAACAACCATCAGGGTGTTAACGATCCATCGTTTGGCTGATGGTCCTCCTTGATCATATGAGCAGCTGGTTTCGGCTGTCATCAGCCAACTGGTTGTGTAACACTGTACTATTTATAAGACTGAGCTGAATACAGCACCTCAGACTGAGGAAGTCTTTCAGACGAAAGATGAAACGTTTCTACAAATTTTTTTTGCTTTGTTTTGTTTTTTGAATGTCCAGAGGACCAGACTTAGCTTTTTTAGATTTTTACTGTACCGGTACTTAAGTTCATTTTTCATGTACTGTATCTGTACTTTACTTAAGTAGCTCTAAATGTGTGTACTTATACTCCACTGCATTTTACATGAAGTATCTGTACTTTCTACTACACTACATTTCTATAATGTGTTGAGTTACAAGTTACATTCACGTTGCAGTTTTTTGATTTGTCGTTAGTTTGAAAGTAACTGATGTTGAGAGAGTTGGTCCATTGAATCACTGCAAAGTGGACAGGTAACATTAGACCTGCCTTCAAGAAGAGCTGGACCAGTGACGTACTGTAGTATATATACATATGTATTACAGAAAATTTACATGTACGCACACTTAATGATACTAGACCATTGCATTAGGTAATACATTCAGCAAGTACTTTTACTTTAATACTTTAAGTATTTTTAAAAGCAAGTACTTATTTACTTTTACTTAAGTAAAAACATTAATATGGTACTTTTACTAGAGTACATTTGTGTCTGTTTATTTGTACTTTTAAGTACAGTGTTTGAGTACTTTCTCCACCACTGCTTGCTAAGGTCCATATCCAAAAAGGTAAAATAATGCATAGGAAACCGTTTTCTGACCTCTTTGTAATGGATGTGAAACTATATCTTGACCCAATCTCATTGGTTTCTGTATTTTATTGTTTACTTTTATCCTCTTTCTTTGATATGTTCTTCGATGTGTATTTTTTGAGACTGTTGTAACTGAAGTAAAGTTCTAAATAAAGATTTTGGGGGGAAAAAGTCTAAACTTTTTATGCCTGCATAACAAAAATTACAAATAATAAGCATCTAGAGACAGCCCAGATATATTTAAAAAGTGTAATTACAATAGTTGTCATAGATTGCTTGATCATCTAAAACAAAACAATGATATACTTGTGCATATATATCTGCACATTTTTGCGAGTCTTGAGATAATCAAATTTATTAATCTGTATTTAAATTAAAAATGGAAGATAATCCCTCTAAATGTGGTCCCTTTGAGTTACAAGAGCAAAGTCCTAAAATAGTTTTTTGAATACAGTTGATTTAGTTTTATCAGCTGCTTTTGAGCTAATTAACAGTAAATTATTAATTAATCACCAGAGATGTGTTGAAGTGTTTAAAGATTTTAGAACAAGATAAGAGATTTTCAGTGTTTGGTCGCTGCACTGAATATATTAAGAGTAAACTTCAAAAATGTTGCAACGTTAAATGATAAAACTGACCCATGGATTTAGTTAACTGTATAAGTCAATATGTAATCAGACTAGATTACATATTTGTAGCCAAAGTGCAAAAAAATTGTTAATCTTCATGAAAAGAAAACAAACAGAATGATCTATACCTGCAAGCTGCTGCGATGGTGAATGTTTTATTAGCTTCTCTTTATTATTCTTTGCAGACTTGGAACAAAACCACAATCTCTTAAGTAACTCAAATATTTGCCCATTTCTTCATCTCTGTTTGTTTCTGCTTCTTTCTGTTGAAAGTAACGAACAACGTTCACAAGATGATTAGAACTTAAACAAAATAATAAAATTACAAAGTACCGGTACTCAAACTTGACAAATATGACTTTCAGCTACTTCCACATAGGGGTTGAATGAGTACATAATTTTAAAACTTGTCATTAACATACGTTCCACACCCAATTTTACTTAATGAACTGTAAAACTGACATTATCAGTTGATGTAAGTGAGTTAGCTTGAATTAGGCTGACTCTAAAAGTTAATAGTTTTAGATGTACGTCCTGTTACTTTTCAGAAAATCTTACTGAAACACCGTTCCTGAGAAAATGTACAGATAAACTGGTTTGACACCAACAGTGTCAAAGTTTTAATACATCATGCTCAGAGAATGGGGTTGATACTGAGCTCCCAACACACTCAATTTTAGCTAAGTGCACGTAAAATCGGCTGAGATTAAGCCATTTTTATAATTTATAAGGTCTGTTGGCTGTGGTGGCCATTTGCTAATAAGAATTACAGGTGCTGGTCATAAAATGAGAATATCATGAAAAAGTTGATTTATTTCAGTGATTCCATTCAAAAAGTGAAACTTGTATACAGTATTATATTCATCTACACAGACTGATATATTTCAAATGTTTATTTATTTTAATGTTGATGATTATAATTGACAACTAATGAAAACCCTAAATTCAGTTTCTCAGAAAATAAAAATATTGTGAAAAGGTTCAGTAATGATGACACCTGGTGCCACAGTCTAATCAGCTAATTAATAAATAAATAAAACACCTGCAAAGGACTTTAAATGGTCTCAGACTAGTTCTGGAGGCTACACAATCATGGAGAAAACTGCTGACTTGACAGTTGTTCAAAAGACGATCATTGACACCTTGCACAAGGAGGACAATTTACAAAAGGTCATTGCTAAAGAGGCTGGCTGTTCACAGAGCTCTGTGTCCAATTACATTAATAGAGGTGAAGGGAAGGAAACGATGTGGTAGAAAAAAGTGTACAAGCAATAAGAATAACCACACCCTGGAGAGGATGGTGAAACAAAACCAATTCCAAAATGTGGGGGAGATTCACAAAGAGTGGACTGCTGCTGGATTCAGTGCTTCAAGAACCACCATGCACAGACGTATGCAAGACAAGACGGCATCAGAAGCAAATGACCTGGGACTGCTGCTGATCGGTCCAAAGTTATGCTCTCTGATTAAAGTAAATGTTGCATTTCATTTGGAAATCAAGGTCAGAGTCTGGAGGAAGAGGAGAGAGGCACAGAATCCATGTTGTTTGAGGTCCAGTAAGTTTCCACAGTCAGTGATGGTTTGGTGGGGGGCCATGTCATCTACTGGTGTTGGTCCACTGTGTTTTCTGAGGTCCAAGATCCACGCAGCGTCTACCAGGAAGTTTTAGAGAACTTCGTGCTGCTGACCAACTTTATGGAGATGCAGATGTGGGGTTTTCATTAGTTGTCAGTTATAATCATCAACATTAAAATAAACAAATATTTGAAATATTTCAGTCTGTATGTAATGAATGAACATAATATACAAGTTTCACTTTTTGAATGGAATTACTGAAATAAAATCAACTTTTTCCACGATGTTCTATTTTTATGACCAGCACCTACGAGGAGTCCAAGCGAGCGCACGGTGAGGCTTTGTCATCATCATGCTTCATTTACAGTCAACAGGTGTAACTCTGAGACTTCATCATCTACAGCTGCTATTTTCCTCTCTTCACGTGAAATCTGTGCAAATATTCTTGGTAAAGAGGGCGTGCCGGGGCATGCTCTGAAATGCGTTGTGCTACCACTGGAGCAGGTATTTCAGCTGCATTCCTTCAATAAATCTGTCCATCTCTTCTTCTCACTGAACATGAACTCTGTCACACACGTTGGGTTTGGAGCTACAAACCTAAAGCAGCTGCACGCCGTGAAGACGTCAGCCAACGAGGAGAAACAAGTTGCTGTAAAGAGCAGGCCACCGAAGGCCAAAGGTGTGTACTGTATGTGACTCTCAGACATTTTGGAATGGACTTGGGGAAAGATATTTGATATCCCTAAAAACTAAAACCGGTGTCATGCAGGCACGGGACGCCCCGGTGACTTCTAGGCGTCACCCCGAGCGTATTTTGGCAGAATCAAATGACGAGCTAACGGAACGGATTACGTCTTGGAGCAGCCCTTTAAAAAAACTTAACGATTATGAAACTTTTACTGAGACGAGGAAAATGCGGGTGTATTTATTTATTCTTGGAGAATTTTCACCTGAAACTTTTGAATTACAGTATTTCAGTAGTTTTGTACCAAACGCATGCAGACGGTAACTGCTAGGACAGATCAGGACAGACGGTGACATCTGAGATGCACTGAAAGGGCGGGAGGCCGTGAAGAAAGAAACAACAAGAGGAGGGTGAGGGTGGAAAAAGGGGGTGACTTCTTTGGTTTCAACACATGTGCAGGACACTCCCCCCTTCAGACATAAACATGCACTTCTAACAGAAAGGCTTTCTGCAACTCTGACCTGTTTCAAACAGAAGTAGAAAACATTTAGAGTTCATTCTCTTCAGTTCTTCTTACAGATGTTGATCATTGCAACGTCCACATTAGGTTCAACTCCGTTACCAACAAGAGCCCTAATTTAAAAACTCTGTCCGAACTTCAGCTGATACATTAACTCGAGTCAGATACTCGATATGTTTTCTTGGTTGCAGGTTCATGAACAAGAGTTTGTCTTATGACGTTCTGTTGATCTGTCCACATCAGAATCAGTAATGACCCAGACGTCTTTCTGGCTTCAGAGTTGACCAGCTGCCAAGAGAAGTTTATGTTTATGTTTATTAAATTTGTTCATTTTTTTACAAAAGAAACACAATACAAGACAATCCCATTAATGATACGTACACAATGTAAAAAAATGAAAGGAAGCAGAAAGAAGAATAAATCTTATTATATCTGCCCCTTTTTTCAAACAATCAGATTAAACAATAATAATATTTCACCAGTAGTACAAAATGACTAACTCTTTCTAATTTTCTAATACTAATACGTAACTAATAATCGATACAAAACACATTAATAATATTTCACCAGTAGTACAAAATGACTAATTCTTTCTAATTTTCTAATACTAATACATAATTAAAAATTGATACAAAGCACATTAATAATCTTCCACCAGTAGTACAAAATGACTAACTCTTTCTAATTTTCTAATACTAATACATTACTAATAAATAATACAATACACATTATGCTAATTCATATATATTTTTTCAACAAATTCCTTTTGATCATTTTTTTAAATGTAAACAGTGACTTGGCATTTTTAACTACATTCTCCAAGCCATTCCATAATCTAATTCCCTGGATTGAGGTAGAACGTCCCTTCAAGCTAGTTCTGAATTGTGGTTTTACAAACATCTCTGTCCCCTTAAGATTATAACAACTTTGTCTTTTAACAAAGTGCATTTGGATATTTAAAGGTAATTTGTTGTTCTGAGCCCTATACATAATTGATAAAATATTATAATCAACCAAATCATGGAACTTCAATAATTTCAGTTGATAAAATAATGTACTGGATGGATGACAGTAATGTTTTCTAGTGATAATTCTTACAGCTCTTTTCTGTAATACAAAAATAGGCTTTGTGATTGTTTTACACGCTTTCCCCCAAACATCAATACAATAGATTAAGTGTGGAACAATGATTGTGTTATACAACAAATACAGAGCTTTATCATTCAATAGGTCTCTGACCTTGTATAGTACTGCAATCGATTTAGCTATTTTTATTCTTACAGAATTTATGTGTTGTTTCCATGTCAGTTTGTCATCAATAATAACACCCAAAAACTTCACCTCACTCACTCTACAAATCTCAACACCCTCAATTTTGAGTGGAACATCAACAGTTTTCTTTTTATTACTGAATATCATGTAATTAGTTTTTTCTAGATTTAATGATAATTTATTGATTTTAAACCAAGTTTGTATTTTGGTAAATTCTGTCTTTATCAATTCCAACATTTGTTCTATATCTTCACCTAAACAGAAAAAAGTGGTATCATCAGCAAAAAGTATACATTTAAGGAGTCCTGACACATTTACCAAGTCATTCACATATAAAATAAATAGCTTTGGTCCAAGCACAGAGCCCTGGGGAACTCCACATGTGATATTACAGAGGTCAGATCTTACATCATTTATTTGTACAAATTGTTTCCTATCTTTCAAATAGCTAGATACCCACTGTAATGCTGGTCCTCTAATACCATATTTGTTCAGTTTTTCAAGGAGAATGGTGTGATCAATAGTATCGAATGCTTTTTTTAAATCAACAAAAATACTGACACAGTATTGTTTTTGATCGACAGCAGTAGTTATTTGTTCCATTAATTCCATGAGAGCCATTGATGTAGAGTTTTTAGCTCTGAACCCATATTGACTATTGCTTAGAATATTTTGTTTGTCTATAAATTGATCTAGTCTGTTCACAAAAAGTTTTTCAAGAATTTTAGAAAACTGTGGTAACAAGGATATAGGTCTATAATTGTTGAACACACATTTATCACCATTTTTAAAAAGAGGAACTACCTTAGCTACTTTCATATTATCTGGAAATATTCCTGTTGAAAATGATAAGTTACATATATATG